>PISX010004111.1:0-126453 GCA_004024625.1 Mellivora capensis | reverse complement strand
ACAGGCCACCTTGAGTTCACATCCCAGTCTCAAAACTTACTCCCTCTATGGCACACAGCCTCATTCTCCTTATCTGTAAAATGGGAAGGGGGTCAATTATAAGAATTAAATCAAGTGCCGTATATAAAAAGTTTAGGTGATCCCCGGCACACAGTAGACCCTCAATAAATATTATGGGAAGGACAAGGATGATGGTGGTGATGGTGCACAGGATTAGAGCACAGAAAGACTCTGAGAATAGTCTAATCCGCATATTTATTTTTATTCATTATGGTTTTTTACTAATATGCATTTAGACATTTTTAAATTTCAACACTCACGCTATTATCCACAGTAAGTGGATATTAACAAACTAATTATATAAAGTTCCACAATTGCTACAAAGAAAATTGCTGGCTTTTCCCAAAGTTTTTTTTTTATTGAATTGAAGAAAAAACATACAGTATCTTTAAGTTTTCTAATCAGTGTGCCAAGGACACATGGAAGAGGACTAAAGGCTATTCGTTTGAATAGGACTCCTCCGACTTCCACTCAAAGATGTTAAGGGGCGTCTGGCTGGCTCAGGTGGTAAAGTGTGCAGCTCTTGACCTTGAGGTGATGGTTTCAAGCCCCACAATGGGTGTAGAGATTATTTTTTAAAAAAAGATATCTTCAAAGACAGTGGAAACACCTCTGAGCAGTTTGCTTTGGGAGGGTCCTTCCTTCCATAGTGGTAATAAAATAATATACGGCTATAATCTAACACAGCAATAGCATTCTGGGTCAGTAAAGAAACTACTAATATTTTAGGGCAAAGAAGGACATGTGTTTCTTTCTAGGCTGCAGAGTACACATTTTTGTTTAAAACTCATGCCAGAGAAGGGACCTGTGGGTGTCTTCTGGGATGCTGGGAATGTTCTATACCTTATCCGGATAGTTATACACTACGGATACATGTGTAAAAATTAGATGGGCTCGACACTTGAGATGGGTATACTTCAGCGTGTTATGTATTTTATACCTCTGCATGCACGAGAGAGATTTGGAATCTAATCAAATGTTCCAAGGAAACACATATATGCAGAAAAAAACTTTATATGCAGTTGTAGTCATCACAGCCTCTCTACAACAGCAAAACATTGGAAACAACCAAACTTTGAGCATGATCAGCTAATGGTTAAGTAAATTATAGCATACTCATTTATTGGAATTTTTATACAACAAGGAAAACATATATGGAAAGGGGCGCCTGGGTGGCTCAGGTGGTTAGGCAACTGACTCTGATTTTGGCTCAGGAAGTGATCTCACAGTTGTGACATCAAGCCCCATGTCAGGGTCCAAACTCAGCATGGAGTCTGCTTGAGCCTCTCTCTGCCCCTCCTCCTGCTTGCACTCTCTCTTTCTAAAATAAATAAAATCTTTTAAAAAATGTATATTGAGAGTTTGTAAAAACATGGAGAAATGCTGTGTTGTAAAGTTAAATTAAAAAAAAAACCTTCAAGACATAAAATATTTGTGTGTAATGTAGAAGCATAATTATGGTAAAATATGCATTGAAAATGACAAGATGAAAATATCCCGGATTTTATTTTTTTTTTAAGATTTTATTATTTGAGAGAGAAAGAAAGAAAAAGAGAGAGCATGAGCAGGGGGAGGGGCAGAGGGAGAAGCAGACTCGGTGGTGAGCAGGGAGCCCAAGGAAGGGCTCAATCCCCGGACCCTGGGATCATGACCTGAGCTGAAGGCAGATGCCCAACAAAGGCACCCAGACACCCCGGAAATAGCCCAGATTTTAATATTGACTATCTTTGAATGGTGAATCTATGATTTTTAAAAAGATCTTATTTATTACTTAGAGAGGAAGAGAGAGAAAGAGAAAGAGCATGTGCTTGAGTGGGGGGTAGGGTCATAGAGGGAATCTCAAGCCGACTCAGTGCTGAGCAAGGAGCCCCATTCGGGAATCGATCTCACACCCTGAGATCATGACCTGAGCCAAAACCAAGAGTGGGCAGCTTAACCGACAAAGCCACCCAGGCACCCACAGGCGATTTTGTTTCCTTCTTTCAGACGTTCTGCATTTATGATCAATGTGTTTCATTTTCATAATTGCATAAATATAATTAACATATTTACATTTAAAATAGAAAAAAGCAAAAATTGGACCATGAATCCATCTTGCGGTGACTAATAGCATGGGCTGCTTGGAATTGCAGACTGGATGTCACATGCTGGTCTTTTTGCTTTAAAAGAGCAGTCATTCCTACGGCTGAAACCAGTTCCCTAAGGAGATCGCCATCAGCCTCAGCATTACAGCCCAGATGCAGCCCTCCTGACATACGGTTTTGAGATGTGCCTCCTGGTCAGAAAATAGTTGGCGATGTTCTACCAATTAAGGATTTCTCCTTCGTCGCCAGAAGAGCTCTTCAGAGAACTTAGAATGCTGGGAAGTTTCTGTGCGGCCAGTGCTGGACAAAAATGCGGTAACTGAAGGAGATATAATCTCCCAAGAGAAGATCATAGTAATATATAGGTCTTCTGAGGACGTTCCTCTGGAACAGTAATTACGAGCATTTCAGGTATTCCCCAAGACTTTCCATCACTAAGGGAAGAGCCACATTATGGGTGGAGGAACTCTGAGGAATTTGGGCTTGATCTCCGAGCAAGATTGCTAGTAAAGACAGAGGCGAGGTGATGGCAATATTGAATAGTCTCACTGCATTTATTCTTAGTATCCACTTACTCAGTATTTAGTGAGCACCGGAATTTGTGCTGAACTCTATTATTTTCAAGCTTACACCAGAAGCTGGCAAATAACTTTCGTCTTGTACACCAAATTTGATCAGTTGGTAGCTACGGCATAGAGGGCTCTGCTGGAAGAGATTCTGGGATGGCATCCAAATTCAAATGAAAAGAGCAATGATCGATTGGTAATGTCTGCTGTTATTGCAGGAGGGGGAATAGTGGTGCATGTGCCATGCATTTGCCAGGTCAGCTGGATTACTTCTGCCAGTTTAATGATGGTCACTTAAGCTCTGACACATGCTCTATTTCTGACAGGTTGAAGGAATCAAATTCCTATCCAAGTTAGCATCACTGGAGGAACAATAACAGAGGAGTTAAAAAAAAAAAAAGAGTGAATATTGGCCATCTGCTACCAGCTAGATCTTGCACAGTTCTATTCCCATGAAACAAGGTGGATAATCTTCAGGATACCTCTCTGAGGTAAGCATTTCTATTTCCTTCTTATAGATGAGGACCTAGGCTACAGCCAGGGAAATAACTTTTCAAAGTCTACCATGAGTCACAGCAGGACTACTCGTCTATCCAATGAGTGATCCAGGCTTAACATGGAGCCCAATAAAATACAACAGTGTCCACTTCTTTTCAGAAGATCATAAAACTAATTCTTCATGATGACTTTAGTTAAATGGGTCCCTTTGGAGAAGTATTCGATCCAGTATGTTCATCAAGACAAGACAAGCTGTTGTCTGTTCCACTTTCTGCCCAACCCCAGAAAGGATGGTGGGGCATTTGGAGAGGCTGATACTATTGTCACCCAAGCAATAAGGCCAAAGCTTTATGCTTTTGGCTACCAAGGCATGCTCTGTGAATAAGCCCCAGGAAATCCAACCAACCCTATCTTTTCAGGTTCAAATGTTCATGACTGTTTGATGGACCAGTCATCACCCCATAAAATCACATATAATTACATCTTATTACACAGTTACTATGTGCCAATTCCTCTGCAGAGAGCTCCAGCTGCACTCCTGCATCAGATCCTCACACTCCCTAAAACACTGACACTATGGTTAGCCTGACTTGACATATGAGTGATAGGAGACTTTAGGGTCAAGGAACTTGGGCAGAGTCATGTAAGTAGTAAGATGGGGATCAGACCCTAACCCAGGCAATCAGACCCCAAAGTCTTAACTTCAATTTAAATTGTTTATTCAGCTATTAGTTCTTATTAATTTCTAATATATCCTCTCTAGTGGGGTTACCCTAAAAGTAGACTCTGAGGCAAAGATGTAGGTACTAGTACTATATTTGGTTGGGGACCCCAGAAAACTCCAGAAGGAAGAGGTAGGACATTGAGGCAGGGAAGGGAAGGGAAAGAAACCTATAAAATGTATCCTCTCACGAAAGTTACCAATATGAGAAGTTTCTAGAACTAGAGTTTCAAGAACTAGAACTTTCTAGTTAGAGTTCAATCCCGCTTGGAGAACTCCAAGAAACCCCCTGTATAATGTGCCCACAAAGCAAGACAGCTGGGGTATTTGTGCACCTAATACCTAGCAGTTAGTGGCCAAGGGCTGCTCACAAGGGCCATGAATTCCCTGGTTATTTCCAATCTGTCATACATGTGGGCAGAGTGGGCTCTGATGGCCAGAAAAAGCCCTGATGCCAGGAGCTCTAGGACCGGAGGTGGGAGCCAGTGAGCCCACATGGAAACTAGAGGACTTGGGGATGTGCACAGGACATCAACGACTGTCACAGTGTCTACCTTGCTTTCTTTCTTCTTTATTATAAGCCAATTTTATTGAGATATATATTATAGACAATAACATTCAGCCATTTTGACTGTACAGTTGAACAACTTCTAGCAAATTACCAAGTTGTGTGACCATCACCACAGTCTATTTTTAGAATATTTTCATCACCCCAGTAAGATCTCACATGCCCATTTACAGTTAATCCCTGTTCCCATTTCTAGCTCCTGGCAACCATGAATCCACTTTTGTCTCTGTGGATTTACCTTTCCCAGACATTTTACATAAATGAACGCTACAATATGTGGTTGTCCGTGTAAGTGAGAGAGTACCTCTCCAAATGGCTACGGTTGCAGAAAGGGAGTAAAAGCAAGGTGAGCAAATAAATTTTCTATGCAGACGGTGGCGACATTCTAGATGAAGCCAATAGTTGCATTACCATTGGCAATTAAGAGATAACCCATGCTTAGACTAGAGTCCCATCTTCCCCAGATACATTCATTCATGTGAATTTTTGAGGTGATGTATTTTAAAGAGATCGTCTTCAATACAAAGGACTGGCAGGCAGCAAAATCTTGAAGCCCATGAACCCATTAGCCTGAGCACTGGAATGAATGTGGCTGTCTCTAAAACCTGATGTTAAACAGATCTAGTAATTCCCAATGATCTTGGGAACTGAACAGGTCAATCTTTGGAAGTGACTGATGTACAGAGGGATCTTGGTCTCTTATCTGGCCTGTCAATCCATTCACAGTTTCCTCCCTCTCTTTGTGGAAATAAAATGGAAAAAAAACTTGATGGAGGCCAACAAGAGCAGAATAATCAGCCAACTGGTCAACAATCGTATGTGTCCTACAGAGTGCCATACCCTCTATCTGTTGGGTAAACTGCTTACAATTCCCCATGCACAGGGGCATAATTGGCCCAAGACTAACTGTCTGTGGTAATAACCACTGATAAACACCAATGAATTAAGATGTGGGATGTGGTTTACACCAACTCGCCCAAAACAGACTCTGACCTTGCTGCTGAAGGTCATCTTCTCTGAGCTGCTCCTGTTCCTTGACTCTGGATGAACCCAAAGAGCAGAAGTCTGACTACTGTCCCTATCACCTGCTATTTAGAGACACCCCCTTTTTTTCCTTTGCATTATGAGCAGTTGAGAAGTAGGCTCAGAAACAAATTGCTAGCTAACACACCTTTATTATAGGTAATAGTGGGCTGGAGGGTATGGCTTGGACCTATGACCACAGTGTGGTTCCCTGATGTTTGCCCCTGAGTCTGGATCCTGGGATCCGCTAAAGAGGAGCAGCAGGGGAGCAGAACACTTACCCCACCAGCTGCAAGAGAACTGTGCTTTGCCCCAGGAGTGGAGACAGAGAGGTGAACATCCATTGTCTGTCTCCACAAAGCCATCCCCAAGCACGGACCCAAGCACGGACCCAAGCACGGACTCCATGTAAGGCACTCTTGGCTGGGGGAAAGGCCAGTGCCCCAAAAGCAAGCCCAAAGGACTTCCCAATCTTCCCAATCTTGCCAATCAAATATGATTATTTCCCTTCTCTGGGAGGGGAGGGAGGCATCAGATGAAGGAAACAATAAACACCTCCTTTTTAATAATTCCAGGGATGGTTGTGGTGGAAATTTTTATTCTTCAGACTAACAAAAATGTTAAACTAGAAAAAGTTTGCTTTACATTCTCTGTCAATATAACTTTCTTTCTTATCTCTCTGCAAATCTCTCTCCCCCTTCTTCCTCCTCTCCCCTTCCCTCCCCCCACCCCCGCCCCTCTCTTTCACAACACACGCACGCGCGCGCGCACACACACACACACACACACACACTCTCTCTCCAGGAGTTAAAGGACTTGACTTTCGTGCTCTAAATAGATAAATAATTTCTTTAAATCTTGGTTTTCCCAAGTGTAAAGTGAAGGACTGTTTAGCCTTACTTTCCTATGACTCCAGAATCTACATGGACTTTATTTTAGTCACGAAGATTTTTATTTAGAAAGAATTCATCAGCTTCAGATTGTGCTCTATAACAAATACCTTCTCCCTCTCTAGTGGCACTTCTAGCAAACATGTAGCATAGAACTTGCAAATTCATGCCTACGCGGGCCCAGAGGGTACCAGGAATGGGTTACGGAAGGGAGAGGGAAGGCAGGTATAGGACAAAAGAGAGTAGTGGGGAATGCAGGCGACCTGGAGTGCACAGGATACCCAATTTTAGCCAACTGCTATCATGTGGGAAGGAGGGTTCTTGTTGCGTTTCCTAATGTTTCAAGAGAGGGAAACATTGATACTTTGTGTGCTCGAGCATACAAAATCCCTAGATTTTCAAAACCTGGCTCAGTTTTAAAAAACATTGCTTAGGCTAAAGAAAATGTATCTGCCAACTCCATTTCACCCAGTTGGTCAGCCACTTGTAATTCTGGCCTGCAGTGGCCCCATGGATGGTGACTTTCTTATGCCTAAGGCCAGCTGTAATAGGAAAAAGAAGTGCTTGCCGTGTGAGCGCTTGTGAGGATCAGGACTCCCCGAGTCTCCTCTGTACTGCCTGTAGTGGTGTCTCACATTCCCCCGCTAGAAATGTATCTTCTTGGATCCTCAGGAATTATGCAAGTGTCCCTGGGGGCGCCCCACACAAAACTGTGCCGCCGTTCTTGCTCTCACCTAGTGCCCACCCCAGAAACAGCACAGTAACACATACTTCCAACCCATACACCCAAACCGAACCATACATACAACCAAAAGCACTGGTGAGTGACAGAATTCACTGCAGTTGTCTCTGAAGACAGAAGAGAGGCTGACACTACCTTTTGCATGCCAAACTTCCTACTCATCCTCTAATATTCCCTTCTTCTTGCTGACCACCACTTTAAAATATATATATATATATCCCCAATAGCTTCTCCAGCCAAATTGGCCTCCTCTCCCCGTCCCTCCCCTCACCCCTGCCCCCTCTTTCACAACACACACACACACACACACACACACACTCCAGGAGTTAAAGGACTTGGACTTTCGTCCTCTAAATAGATAATTTCTTTAAATCTTGATTTTCCCAAGTGTAAAGTGGAGGACCGTTGACACTGACATCCCTTCAGGAGAGCAAACACCTGCTAAGGGTAACACTGACAGCCAACTACTATGGAGCACTTAATGACTCAGGCCCTGTTACTAGCGCTTTTCATGTATACCTTTATGAAGATGCTATTATCATTCCCAATATACAAAGGAGGCAACTGAGGCACAGAGAGGTTAAGTAACTTGCTCAAATCACACAGCCAGTAGGTAGAGGAGTGGGAAATGAAAACCAGACAGTCTGGTTACAAAGTCCATGTCTTTTTTTTTTTTCCTTAAGGATTTTGTCTATTTGAAAGAGAGAGTGCAAGAGAGAGAGAGAGAGAGCGCGCACAAATGGGGGGAAGGGGAGAGGGAGAGGGACAAACAGACTCTCTACTGAGCAGGGAGCCCAACTTGGGGCCTGATCCTAAGACCCCAAGATCATGACCTAAGCCGAAGGCAGACACTGAGCCACCCAGGCACCCCCAGAATCCATGCTTTTAAAAAGGGTTTGGCAAACTTTCTCTGTAAAGGGTGAGACAGTAAGAATTTATGGGCCATACCATCCCTGTACCAATACCCAGTGCTGCCATTGTAGCATGAAAGCAGATATGGACAATTTGTAAGTGAGCAGCTATGCTCCAATAAACCTTATTCACAAAAATAGGCAGCAGGCTGAAATTTGCCAATGCTTGCTCTAGAACATAGCGTGTTGCTCAGCAGAACAAACCTTAGGCTGACCCAAAGAAGTGAGCCCCTATTCTCCCTTCTAGCATCCCCTTCACCACCACCAGTAAGACCATCAGCAACAGCAGCAACATTTGGGTAACACTGGCTTGGGATGAGCACATATGAAAATCCTATGTCAGGACAAGGTTAGAGTCCCATGATTTATCCCATCACCCTAGTCAACGGGTGTGATGGTTGATTTTATGTGTCAACCTCATTTTATGCTTTGGATTAGATGAACATTTGAATTGGTGGACTTGAAGTAAACAGACTGCCCTCTTAAATGTGGGTGGGCCTCATCCAATCAGTTGATGGCCTGAACAGAACAAAAAGATGGGCCTCCCAGAGCAAGAGGGAATTTAGATTGGAACTGCACTGGAACTCTCCCGGGTCTCTAGCAAGCTAGCCCACACTGCAGATTTGGATTTACCAGTCTCCATAATCATGGGAGCCAATTCCTTATAATAATTATTATTATATAATATAATATAATAATTCCTTAAATAATAATTATAATAAATCTCCTTCCAGATAGATATGCACTTCCCATCAGTTCTGTTTCTCCGGACAACACTGACTTATATAGAAGGCAATATTTTAGCTAGATGGTTGACAACATGAACATGAATAATAATTATTATAATAATATAATATAATAATTCCTTAAATAATAATTATAATAAATCTCCTTCCAGATAGATATGCACTTCCCATCAGTTCTGTTTCGCCGGACAACACTGACTTATATAGAAGGCAGTATCTTAGCTAGATGGTTGACAACATGAACCTGCCTAGGAGTTAGAAGAGCCCAGAACAGGGAGATGAGTGCAGGCAGAGGAGGTGGGAAGACCCAAGCTGTCCTCTGCCTGGCTTCGCTGAGGTCTGGCTCAGCTCACTATGGCCATCTCTTGAGGGAGCCGTCTGTCACTCCAAAGCACTACTGGGCTGGTGTGGGCCCAGGACAGCATTTGGATGCTTCCTCCCTGTTCTGGTCTAAACAGGTGTGGAAAACAGGCCAGTATCAACCTTTCCTGTTTCCACAATGTACCCCAACCCCCATCTTAAAATAGGGATTCTTAAAATAGTTTGCCAATAATTGCAACATCCCACTATTCCACACTTAGGGCCACAAAACTCAAAGACAGAGACAGGACAAAGGACGGATTGGTAGGAGCAGGGAGAGAATGAGCGCAAACCAGCCAGTCTTGCTTCAACAACAAAGCCTTCTGATACCTCTGGGGCATGAATGCCTGCGCTCTTGACACTTGTGACCAAACCCTTCTTTGTTGTGAGGGGCCATTCTGTGCCCTGTAGGATGTGTAGAAGATCCCTGATCTCCACCACCTTGATGCCAGCAGCACTCACACCCCATCCCCAAGTTGTGACTAAAAATGTCTCCAGACTCCTAAATGTACCCTGTGGGCAAAAATCACTCTTTGTTGAGAACCATTACATGAAAGGGAATCCCTACACACCTCTCAAAGTTCAGATTGTTTATATCCAGGGGAATGATGGGCTCACGACAGAGGATACTTCCCTGGATCACTAATTGTCCTTGATCATAATTTAAAGCATTATTTTCATATTAAAACAAATGTGGATATATTATAGAGTAGAATCCCAAACTTAAGGCTGGGAAAAATTTTCATCTGAGGTGGGGTGATTTTGGCTACACTCCCAGAATCCCAGAACACTTGGCAAGTACACATTTACATTTCTCTGCCTTGGGGGAAGCTAATAATAGCTACTGTTTATTGAGTGCCTACCTGGTGCCAGGAGCTCATTGTAGAGGTGATTTCCCGTGTGACTGGGACAGCTGGCTATGGTTAGTCCCATTTTGCAGACGAGAAGATGGAGAGCCAGGGAGGTCATGAAACCTTTTTGGAGACTGCTGGCTGCTCAGCCAAGAAGCTGGCGTTGGAACCCACCTGTCTCATCAAGCCCCTTCCCAATGGGCTTCTGGGAGAATCTGTGGAAAGGTGAGCAGCAATGAACCACCAGAGGCAACATCCCAGAGCTGTTTGGCGCGATGGTTTAAGAAAAAGAAAGGGTCTGTTGAAACTGACAAGCCCTTGAGAGAAGAAAAACCGAGTTTCTGAAGCCAAATGCTAAAAAGGGCAGAAATGCCAAGGCGGAACCTGTTTCTCAAGAGGGCGATGGCCGGTCAGCTTGGTAGTGTCAGCCCAAGACTCCAGAGTCTCAGTCCCAGACCCTCCTGGGTTGCTCCCACCAGGCCCAGCTGGGACATTCCTTCCGGAAGTTCTTCTTCCTGGTTTGGATTTATGGATTCCTTCTCTGTATTTCAGCAGTGCCTGTGGCTGCTGTAGGGACGAAGGTCTCCCTACCTTTAGTCACTGTAGGAACTCCAAAGACTGTCATCTCTGCAAACCATTCTTAGTTTGATCTGCTCACTACTTTTGTTTCTTTAAATGGACCCACTCTTAACGAAGGAAAAAACCAAGACCCACCTATATGCTGCCTACAAGCGACCCATGTTTAGACCTAAAGATGCCTGCAGATTGAAAGTGAGAGGATAGAGAAGCATCTATCGTGCAAACAGATGTCAAAAGAAAGCCGGAGGAGCAATATCTATGTCAGACATAGTAAACTTTAAAACAAGGACTGTGGGGCGCCTGGGTGGCTCAGTGGGTTAAAGCCACTGCCTTCGGCTCGGGTCATGATCCCAGGGTCCTGGGATCGAGCCCCACATCGGGCTCTCTGCTCTGCGGAGAGCCTGCTTCCTCCTCTCTCTCCCTGCCTGCCTCTCTTTCCTCCTTGTGATCTCTGTCTGTCAAATAAATAAATAAAATCTTTAAAAAAAAAACAAGGACTGTAAGGATAGACAAAGAAGGACACTATGTAATAATAAAGGTGACAAGCCAACAGGAAGATACAATGATTGTAAATATTTATGCCCCCAATATAGCAGCATCAAAATACACAAGACAGTTAATAACAAACCTAATGGAACTAATCGATAATGACAAAATAATAGTAGGGGACTTTATTTTTTTAAGATTTTATTTATTATTTATTTGACAGAGAGAGAGAGAGAGAGCAAGCAGGTGGAGTAGGAGGGAGAAGGAGAGGGAGAAGCAGGACCCTGGATCAGGACCTGAGCTAAAGGTAGACGCTTAACTGACAGAGCCACCCAGGTGTCCCAATAGTAGGGGACTTTAACACTTCACTTATAGCAATGGACAGATCATTCTAAATAGAGCTTCAACAAGGAAACAATGGCTTTGAATGATACATTATAACAAATGGATTTAACAGATACATTCAGAACATTGCATCTTTTTTTAAAAAATATTTTATTTATTTATTTGACAGAGAAAGATCACAAGTAGGCAGAGAGACAGGCAGAGAGAGAGGAGGAAGCAGGCCTCCCGCTGAGCAGAGAGCCCGATGTGGGGCTCGATCCCAGGACTCTGGGATCATGACCAGAGCCTAAGGCAGAGGCTTTAACCCACTGAGCCACCCAGGCGCCCCCAGAACATTGCATCTTAAAGCAGCAAAATACACACTCTTTTCAAGTGCACACAGAATATTCTCCAGAATAGATCCCATATTAGCCCATAAAACAAAACTCAACAAATTTAAGAAGGTTGAAATCACTCTGCCTATTTTCTGACCACAACACTATGAAACTTGAAGTCAACCACAAGAAAAAATCAGGAAAGATCACAAATATATGAAGGTGACATAACATGCTATTAAACAATGAATGGATCAACCAGGAAATAGGAGAAGAAATTTAAAAAGTACATGGAGACAAATGAAAATGAAAACACAATGGTCCCAAACCTCTGGGATGCAGCAAAAGCAGCTCTAAAAGGAAAGTTTATAGTAATACAGGGTGACCTCAAGAAACCTCAAACAACCTAATCTTATACCAAAAAGAGCTAAAAAAAGAACAAGCAAAACCTAAGACCAGCAGAAGGAAGGAAATAATAAAGATTAGAGCAGAAACAATTGATACAGAAACTAGAAAAACAATAGCACAGATCAGTAAAACCAGGAGGTGGTTCTTAAAAAAAAACAACTTAAAATCAGTAAACCTGGGGCACCTGGGTGGCTCAGTGGGTTAAAGCCTCTGCCTTCAGCTCAGGTCATGATCCTAGGGTCCTGGGATCGAGCCCCGCATTGGGCTCTCTGCTCAGCAGGGAGTCTGTCTCTCCTTCTCTCTCTCTGCCTGCCTCTCTGCCTACTTGTCATCTCTGTCAAATAAATAAATAAAATTTTTTAAAGATCAATAAACTCCTACCCAGACTCAACAAGAAAAAAGGAGAAAGGACTCATATAAACAAAATCACCAATGAGAGAGAAGAAATTACAACCAATAGCACAGAAATATAAGCAATCATAAGATAATATTATGAAAAACTATATGCCAACAAATTGGACAACCTTGAAGAAATGGATAAATTCCTAGAAAATTATAAACTACCAAAATTGAAGCAGGAAGAAATAGAAAATTTGAACAGACTGGTTACTAGCAAAGAAACTGAATCAGAAATCAAAAAACTTCCCAACAAACAAAAGTCCAGGACCAGATGGGCTTCACATGAAATTTCTACCAAACATTTAAAGAATTAAACTCTTCTTCCTAAACTATTCCAAAAAATAGAAAAGGAAGGAAAACTTACGAATTCATTCTATGAGGCCAGTATGGCTCTGGTACCAAAACCAGATAAAGACACCACTAAAAAAGTGAGGGAGAGGCCAATATCCCTGATGAACACAGATGCAAAAATTCTCAACAAAATGCTGGCAAACTAAATCCAACAATACATTAAAAAATCATTCACCACATTCAAGTGGGATTCATTCCTGGAATGCAATGGTGGTTCAATATATGAAAATCAATCATATATTGATACATACATAATGTGGTACATCACATCAATAAGACAAAGGATAAGAATCATATGATCATTTCAATAGATACAGAAAAACCATTTGACAAAGTACAACATCCATTCATGATAAAAACCCTGAACAAAGTGGATTAGAGGGAACATACCTCAACATAATAAAGGCCATATATGAAAAACTCACAGCTAATATCATCTTTAATGGGGAAAAACAGAGCTCTTTTCCCCTAAGGTCAGGAACAAGACAAGGATGTCCGCTCTCATTCAGCATAGCACTGGAAGTCCTAGCCACAGCAATCAGACAACAAAAAGAAGTAAGAGGCATCCAAATCACTAAGGAAGATGAAAAACTTTCACTCTTTGCAGATGACATGATACTACATATAGAAAATCCTAGGGGTGCCTGGGTGGCTCAGTGGGTTAAAGCCTCTGCCTTCCACTCGGGTCATGATCCCAGGGTCCTGGGATAGAGCTCCGCATTGGACTCTCTGCTCAGCAAGGAGCTTGCTTCCTCCTCTCTCCCTGACTGCTTCTCTGCCTACTTGTGATCTCTGTCAAGTAAATAAATAAAATCTTAAAGAAAATCCTAAAGACTCAACTGAAAAATTACTAGAACTTATAAACAAACTTAGCAAAGTGACAGGATACAAAATCAATGAACGAAAATATATTGCATTTCTACAACCAATAATGAAGCAGTAGAAAGAGAAATTAAGAAAACAATTCCATTTGCAAATGCACCAAATATAACAAGATATCTAGGAAAAAAACTAACCAAAGAGGCAAAAGACCTATACTCTGAAAACTATAAAACACTGATGAAAGAAACTGAAGAGGAAAAAAATAAAAAGAAAAAAAATGATGAGGACACAAAGAAATGGGAAAAATTTCCATGCTCATGGACTGGAAGAAATTATTAAAATGTCTATACTGCCCAAAGCAATTTACACATTTAACACAATCTCTATTAAAATATCAACAGTATTTTCTACAGAACTAGAACAAACAAACCTAAAATTTGTATGGAGCCACAGAAGACCCCAAGTAGCCAAAGCAACCTTGAGAAATAAAAGCAAAGCTAGAGGCATCATTTCTGGATTCTGGACTCAAAGTTAGATTACAAAGCTGTAATCATCCAGGCAGTATGGTACTGGCACAAAACCAGACACACAGGTCAATGGAACAGAACAGAAAATCCAGAAATAAACCCACAATTATATAATCAATTTTCAACAAAGCAGGAAAGAATACCCAATGGAGAAAAGACCATATCTTCAACTAATTATTTTGGGAAAACTGGGCAGCAACATACAAAAGAACGGAACTGGACCAATTTCTGACACCATACACAAAAATAAGCTCAAAATGGATGAAAGACTTAAATGTGAGACCTGAAACCATAATAATCCTGGAAGAGAACACACGCAGTTACTTCTTTGACATCAGCTGTAGCAGCTTCTTTCTAGATGTTTCCTGGGGCAAGGGAAATAAAAGCAAAAATAAACTATTGGTACATCATCAAAATAAAAAGCGTCTGGGGAGCCTGGGTGGTACAGTTGGTTGGGCGCCTGACTCTTGATTTTGGCTCAGGTGGTGATCTCTGGGTGGTGGGATTAGCCCCGTGTCTGGCTCCGTGCTCAGTGGGCAGAGTCTGCTTGGGATTCTCCCTCCCTCTCCCTCTGCCCCTCCTCACTGTGTATGTGCACTCTCTCTAATAAATAAATAAATTAAAAATTTTTAAAAATAAAGTTTCTGCACAATGAAGGAAACAATCAACAAAACTGAAAGGCAATCTATTGAATGGGAGAAGATATTTGCAAATGCAATAACTGATAAAGGTTTAGTATCCAAAATACATAAAGAACCTATAAAACTCAACACCCAAAAAACAACTAATGCAATTTAAAAATGGGTAGAAGACAAACATTTCTCTAAAGAAGACATCCAGAAGGCCAACAGACACCTGAAAAGAGCTCCTTATCACTCATCCTCACCAAAATACAAATCCAAACCATAATGAGACACCACCTCACACCTGTCAGAATGGCTAAAATAAAAAACACAATAAACAACAGGTGTTGGCGAGGATGTGGAGAAAGGAGAACACTCCCACACTGTTGGTGGGAATGCGAGCTGATACAGCCACTCTGGAGAACAATATGGTGGAGCTTCCTCAAACAGTTGAAAAAGAACCACCATATGATCCAGCCATTGCACTACTGGGTATTTACCCAAATTATACAAGAACACTAATTCAAAGGGATACAAGCACCTGTATGCTTATAGCAGCATTATTTATAATAGGCAAGATATGGAAGGAGCCCAAGAGTCCATGGCTCAATGAATGGGTAAAGAAGATGGTTAAGACTATCTCCCTGGTGTAGTCAGAGTAACTGATAACGATTGCTTCTCTATGTACAATTCACTGCTATTGGTGGCATACCAGAAACTGTGATGTTTTAACAGTGTTATGGGTTTTCCACCTGAGGACACATGCACAAAGATGGGGGATTGTTACGGACTCAGTTGTGTCCCACAAAAAGTCGTATGTACAAATCGTAACCCCCAGTATCTCAGAAGGTAACTGTATTTGGATTAGGGTCTTCAAAGAGATGATTAATTTATAATGGGGTCACGGCAGTCATCCACTCTGACTGGTTCCCTCCTAAGAGGAAATGTGGATTCACACATTATGAAGGGAAAAATCATGTAAAGACCCAGGGAAAAGACGTACATCTATGAGACAGGATGAGAAGCGTGAGAAGAGACAATTCCTGTTGACACTTTCACCAGCTTCCAGAACCATGAGAAAATAAATCTCTGCTTTTTAAGCCACCCGGCCTGTGGTACTTGTTATGGAAGCCCTAGCAAACTAATACAGATGCTACTAGCTATGGAACCTTGAGCAAGTTATATTGCCTCCCAAAGCCGGGGTTTTCTTATCTCTCCAAGATGGGTAACAGGACAGTCTCCATTATGGAATTGTGAAAGGAGTAAAAAGTAGGTCCAAATGGGTCGTCACAAAGGTCCTGGCACAGAGTAGGACTCCAAACAACAACACAGGTAAGAAAAAGAAACAACCAAAAACTATCCCAAATTTTTAATATCACAATAGTTGGAATGCTCTCTGGACCCTGGAGAACCGGAAGATGTTGGCAATCTTTATCTCCAAAGAGATAATCAAGACATAGGAATTGGGTGATAAGCATGAAGAGGCTCCAGTTTCCATACTAACCAACTGGGTGGGGGGGGGGTGGCCAGGGGCGTGGGAAACAAACTCATCATTCCTCTTGCCTCTTCCTCAAGTTCTCCAGATGTTCTAAAACCAACCAGTCATAGGGGCGCCTGGGTGGTCAGTTGAGTGTCTGACTCTTGGTTTGGGCTCAAGTCAAGATCTCATGGGTCATGCATGCTCTCTCTCTCTCAGATAAATAAATCTTAAAAAAAAAAAAAAAAGACCCGCCCAGTTACAAAGTCTCCTGCCTTGTTTTCCCACCCCACTCCTCCTTCATCAGGATGGCTGTTTCCCCTGCCCCACCCCCACCTCCTTCAATCTTTCAGTGTTGGGACCCCCTTTCACATCCATCCCTACAGACCCCTTAAGCGCTTACCCAGGGCCCACTGCTTATAAATTGCAGAGCTAGGCTTTGACCCTAGGCTTGTGTGACCCTTGACACACCCCAGGAGTGACAGGCAGATTAAAAGAGAACGTTGGTTTGCCAAAAATAGTAATGATCCACCTGTTAATTACAATTTCTACTCACTAATTACAGCGATGGATGATAATGATTAAGTAGAACGTAACGGTTTTGCAGACACGGTAATGGCGGTCGTGGTGTCCATTTGCTGAGCGCTTACTACGTGCCCGCACCTCACATGCACGTACGATCCTTCGGATTCCTCCGACCGGCCTTCCACGTCAACAGTTTTATTATGCTCTTTTCATACCCGAGGGCACTGAATCGCAGAGCCAACACATCTACTGTCTAACAGATTCTGAGAGAGACCGGGGCGGGCAGGCAGAGAATGAAAAGGGGCAGACAACGCAGGAGAGGAGAGGAAAGGCACAGGGAAGGGCTTTTCTCATCTCCTCCCACGTCCCCTGCAAAACAGCAGGACTGTATCTTCCAGGTTCCTCCAAGTATATGCTGGTCTCTGTCCCTGGTTCCTTGCACAGAGCTCCTCAAATCCTTGTAATTCCCCAAGTGGTTAAGAGTGCTGGGAGTCTTTTGTTCTACTGAGGCGACTCTCGTGGGCTCCTGGATGAGGCTGGTGTCCAGGAAGACTAAGTTGTGATGAGAAGCTTGGAATTTTCAGCGAGTTGACTCCCCCACCCTACCCACCTGATTCTCCAGAGAGGGGAGAGGGGTGGAAACAGAGTTAGTTAGTAACAGATCATGCCTACTTGAAAAAGCCCCCATAGACTCACAGGAGTATGGGTTTTAGGAGTGTCCATGTTGGGGAGCATGTCCATGTACTGAGAGGGTGACACACCATTCCAGGGGGACAGAAGCTCCTGTGCCTGGGACCCTCCCAGACGCTACCCAATGTATCTCTCCATCTGACTACCCATCTGTATCCTTTGTCATGCCCTTTAATAAATTGCTGGAGGTAAGGAAGTGTTGCCCTACGTTCTGTGAGTTGTTCTGGGAAATAAGGGGATCCACGTGGGGGGACGTCATGGGAACCTCTGATTCGTGGCCAAGTGGGACAGAAGTTGTAGGTAATCTGGGGACTTTCTACTTGTGATTGGGATCTCAAGTGGGGAGAGGAGGCAGTCTTATGGGACCAAGCCCTCAACCTGGGGAGTGTGACACTATCTCTAGGCAGAGAGTGTCAGAACTGAGTTGCAGGAACCCCCGCTGGTGTTGCGGAATTGCTTGGTGGTATGGAAAGGCCCCACACATCTGGTGGCAGAAGCACTGTGTGGTAGTCATGTGAGAGCAAAGGAGACACACAGGAGGAGGACTGCGGTTTTTCCTTCATGGGATGGTCTCTCCTCCCTGTGTCTCTCCACACTCTCTTCCCTCTGCCTGTCTGTCCAAATTTCCCCTTTTCATAAGACACTAAAGGATGAGCAGCTACCCTAACGGCCACATTTCAACCTCTGTAATGACTCTATTTCCAAATAAGGTCACATTCTGAGATACTGACATTAGGACTTCAACATAGGAATTTGGGGGCCACACAGGTCGACCCGTAACAGCAGCCACATGGGTGTGTGTCCTAGGTTATGGACTTTTCTGGATAGTCCAGCCCCACTAGGGCTCAACATCCCTCCCCAATAGGAAAATATACTCCAATTCAGCCCAAACCTTCTCCTGCCACAGTTGAAGTTAATCCCCTTTCAATCGCCCCCAAATAACAATACTCTCTCTTTTCTGTTTTGAGCCTTAAGTTTTGGACTTTCTTTGTAGCTGTACAACCACCCCCTACTCCCACCGATTAAAGGACGCAAAGAAAGGGAACTGAGATGAGAGACTGGGGGCAGGGTATTCAAATCATTGTCTTTAGTTCAAAATGTGAGCCAGATGCTATCAAGGACTAGATAAGGAAGGTATACTCATGGTTGTGGTTCAGAAGCCTGAGAGCTTTGGTTTAAAAATAGGAGAACTGAAATAAACACTGAGAGCTACTCAGATGGCACCGAAATAGAGTGGTAATTGATCTAGTGCAACTTTTGCCTCGGATAACATCATTATTTGTGAAATTATGTCAGTGTTGCTGCTGCCAAGTCAGCAAGCACTTACAGGACGTGACTTCTAATTTAGGGATTGGACTATTTGCGGCTCATCTTCGAAGACGGCAGGAACTCAGTGGACACCAGTGGCCAGACTTCTGAGAGTGCACGGGTTTCAGCTTGAAATCTGCAACCTTGGAATGCAGGGGAGGTGTCCTAACCCTGTGTCCCTTTGATGGAGGGTACTCACTGCCTGGCTCTAGGGAGTGTAGCTGGAAGATCGCCTCCAGTTGTCAGCTCCTTCAAGGTCATCCCCAGCTGTAGGTGAGCCCACACACCTTGTGACCTAATGACCCAGAGGTATGAACTAAGGACCCACCTGTGTCACCCTGGTGTGACCTGGCACTCCCTCCCAGTAAAGACCTGCCTGCCTGGAGATTCCACTTCTTACTCTATCTCCCACCTGCTTCTTGCCCCTCCCTCTTCCAGGTGTAGATTCCTAACACCTCAGACCCTAGACTCCAAGTCAACATCGGCTTCCAGAAGCCCTGACCTGCCGTGGGGGCCTCAGCTGTTTCCACCTGTTCCCGAAGCAGCCCTGAAGGAAAGCGGGTGGAGCTGGCTGTGGGATTCGCTGATGGAATTTCAAGTGGGTGAATCTTTTAGATTACTTAAGAATATAATACCAAGGGCGCCTGGGTGGCTCAGTAGGTTAAGCCTCTGCCTTTGGCTCAGGTCATGATCCCAGGGTCCTGGGATCGAGTCCTGCATTGGGCTCTCCGCTCAGCGGGGAGCCTGCTCCCCCACCCCCCTCGCCTGCCTCTCTGCCTACTTGTGATCTCTGTCAAGTAAAAAAAAAAAAAAAAGAATATAATACCAAATTTTCATTTGTTTGGCTTACAAAATAAGACACATGGAAAAGCTTTTATTAGAAAGGATAACATTCCCTTATTGACATTTCTTCGCAACTGCCTGGATCCAACCACTGTCCTAGGTACTGCGGCCACCGTGGTCCCTGAGACAGACACGAGTTCTGAGAGCTTAGGATCTAGGGAGGGAAAGCGATGACATACAAATACATGAGGGTGCGAAGGAGGGCATACAGGTCGTTAAAACCCATGATGAAAATAAGATGGGGGATTGTACTGGTGTTTGGGGTGTAGAAAGATTCTTTTGACAAAGTGGCCAAGGAGGACCTCTGGAGGAGGGGGTAGTCGGGATGAGACGGGAGGACCAAGGCAATCCAGATAAAACTTCGGCTCTTGGAACTGGAAGGACCCACAGGTTTCTACTCAAAGCTGAATTTCACCAACAGCATCCTCTAGAGGCTGGTGGGCACCACTCTGCAGATTGGAGCTGGCCAGCAGCACTGCTGACCATGGCTGGTGGCCTCCATGGAGACTGAATCAAGATCTGGATGGCCACAGAGATTTGGCCCAGACTGAAACAGTTCGTCAAAGTGATTCTTGATTCTCACATTCGATTGTTATGTAAAAACGGTGGAGAAAAGTGGCTCATCTACTTCCTTGGTTTATGTTTTAGGTCTGAGATGACAGGGTCCTCAATTAACAGCCGTTTAAACCGCCCCTTATGATCTCTGCTGGGCTTTCTTGCTTGATTTTTTTTTTTTTTTAACTTTGTCTAATTCTTGGCAATTCGATTTTAAAGGTCATTATATTAACTGCAAAGATGAATCAAGGGGTGAGGTCAGGTTTCATCCTGGGAAACTCTTTTGTCTTGTGTGCTGTCATTTCCAAGGCCCATCGATGCAGATCTGGCTTTCAAAAAGATAATTCTGTTTCAACATAGTATCCTTTGGGGGAAAAAGACTGCCTTCCCTTCTAAAACCCAGCTCTGCCTTCTCATCAAAGGAAGCCTTTGTGGCTCGCTTGTCTCCCTCCTATCTGGGAGAGCAGCTGGGCTCCCCAGCCCTTCCCCAGCTGGAGAGAGCTGTGGACTTTACTGTAATCACCTTGTTGAAATATTTGGAATTGTATAGCAAGGGACTGGTTCTATGTTGCCGTAATTTATGACAAAGATCTGAATAAATCCCCAGACATGGATTTTCTATAAAATCCTTCCTTGTGAAACTTTGTTGCACTGAAACATGAAAAAAAGAGAGGAAGAGAGGGAAAAGGGGGGGGGGAAGCCCATGAGATATATATAAGTGTCTGAGGATGCCATTTCCATTCATCACACTTACTGTAAAGACATGGATTTTATTTGGATGGAAAAAGAATGAATCATAGTGGTTTCTGCATCTAATGTGGAGCTTGCTTGTAGCATTTCCCTCCGATCTTTCTGCTGCCACAAGATCAACTAAATATGGAAGGATAAAGCTTGCAAAGAATACTTTCTATCAACCGTACAATGTTCTGTGTTAATACGGACATTGGGAGATCGAGGAAAATCTCCTTTTTGGTGCCCTTACCAGGGATGGCCATTAGTCTGTGAATGTTTAAGAATACTTCCTAGCTGCAGCAAGAAGTATATTTTACTTACTCAGATTATATTCTATGAGGTGGGTAGTGGGGAGAGCGAGGTGGGGGCCGGGGTGGAAAGGGACAGAGGGAGTGAAGAAAGAGGAGGAGACCAAGCCAGAAGAGGGAGAATCTTTTAAATCATACAGCTTATTTCAACCTCCATCCCACTTAGAGCCTGAGAAAGCTGGAGATGGAAAATTGGATTCTAGGATCCCTGCTTTTGTCCTTTAGGCTCCGGTAGTACGAGCATCTCCCCATGCTGGCTGCCAGACTGCTGGTCTTCTTCACTATGATTTTTACGACACAACTCAACCTCGTCATCAGTGGCTCGGCCAAAGGCACAGCGGTCTTTTCAAGATAGAGACAAAATGGACAGTGTTGGACACACTGAGAAACTATCCACTTCCTCATGGCACGGATAATTAAGGGGACTTTTAAGTGAAATTATGCTTTCTGTGATTGTTTCTTTATATGATGACTTTGGGATCTAACTGGTTCTTAAGATTCTTCCCTACTGGGGTCCCCCTAAGTGAGCAGACGGGGATTATGGAAGGGGTCAAAGATTTTTCATTAATTATTTGCCAAATATTTACTGAGAATGTCCTCTGCGCCAAGCACTGTGTTGAGCTTGGAGGATATTATGTGATGATGCAAAGAGAAGTTTCTCTCAGGTCTTTTCATGCAATCAAAGGGTTTAAAAACTGAGAAGACCCTGGGAGAATATCTTCGACCAAGAACAGTGCTGAGCAAACCTTTGCACAAAGGACTGCTTTGGGCAAAATAAGCATGTTTTCCAGGCACAATCTTTTGGTTCATTCAAAGTGAAACTTGTTGTATTCAGTTCCTTGGTGGGAAGGGGGACCTTCCCAAAACTGAGCTTACTTACTTGATTATAAACAGAAGGCTGTCAATGCATGATTTGACATGACTTTTTGGCCACAAAAAGGCTAATATTTGGGCATACTTGAGAAGTAGGCCCATGCAGTTGGCTTTTAGAGGGTTCAATGTAAAATTGGATCATGGAGTGCATCCCAGAGTTTTGGGCAGGTCACACGTGGCCCAGAGACCATGCTCACTTCTCCAGGAGGCAGTGAACGGGGTGCTGTGGCTGATTCCACGTTTCATCTTCTCCAGCACATTGTGTAATAACTGGGTCCCTCTCTTCGGTTATGTGTCTGTGTTATTTAGAACTCTTTTGATTGCAGGAGACCAAAAGAAAAAAATATATGAAAAAAAAAAAGAAGGGGAGATGTAAAATCTCATATGAATTCAGAAGCCCAGGTGTCCGGATCAGGCACAGTAGAAGTCAGATGTTCAAGTCATTGACGTGGTACTTGACATTTCCTTTCTCTCAACCTCTGCTTTCCTTTCTGGCAGCTTCACTCCTAGGCACACTCTCTCTGTGGGTACCCACAACCCACTAAGTAGAGTCGGGCTTATACCCACCCAAATCCAAGTCCAATAGCGAAGAGTTGCCCCTCTCTAGGTCAGGCCTGCCCCTGTTCTAGAATTAGAGCTAGTGGGTTCAGTCTTATCTCAGTGGTCTCCTTGGCCAGAATGCTCCTTTGGTCAGAGATCGGGCCAGATTCACTAAGCCATGTGGACAGAGAACGAGAAGAGCGATTATCTGAGGAAAACTGGACTGCTGTTCCCTGGATGAAGTGGTGGGTGGGCTGGGTGTGACCCCAGAAATGCAAAGAAAGACTCTCTGGCATCCTTCTGATCTATCTGGCTGTTCATTCGTCCTTTCACCGGTCCATCCATCCATCCATCCATCCATCCGTCTATCCATCCACTCACCTACATAGTCACCCCGAAAACTAGCTAGCTAGTGACAGCTCTTCCCTTTACTGTAGAAAGCAATTAAACGTTCAGTGCATGGCCTATCAGAAGATTCAAGACTGTTTTTTCAATAAATGAATAAATGAATGTCCTCATGTTCTCATGTTCTATACAATAAAAAGGCTTATCATCATACTGGTTGATACACAGCCAGCATCGCACCCGTCTCCTCAACTGTGTTTTTCTGATGACAGATGTTGCCTCATCTGCTGAGGAGTAGGAGGGCCCCCAACAAGGCAGACATACTTGAATTATCACCTAAACACAATGGCATCATACAAGGGTACACTTATCTGTGGTTTTATTAGCCAGTGTTCATTTTTATCGCCGAATCATAGCCATCTTTTCAAAAGAAGAGTTTACCCTCATTATAATGCCATGTCACAGCAAAAAACCCAAGATGCAAATGACAATTTTAAGGTCAAAACCTAGGTACCTTCTGTTATTTTGCACAGCTCTCAGCCCTGAAGCTACACCCAAACCATTGGAACATGCCTCAGAATATGTGTGTCTTAGTAAAGCTTTAGGGATAGCCATATTGGTGGAGGGAATTAGAAGAAAAGCATCGGGAGTAATTCCATGAGCAATGCCTCAGTATGGAAACGAAGTTTAAAGCCATGGGGATGGGAGGTGGGGTGATCAAACATGCATTCACCACCATCTTTTAAGATTTTTTTGCAATTATTTGTGTGTGTGTATTTATATCTTACATATATATGTGTATTTGCAAGATATTACAAATACACACACACACACACACACACACACATATTGCCAAATTTAGGTGCTTATAAGCCCAAGCCTATCTGATACATGTTTTATCGAGATTGTAGCTGCATTATCATAGCGTTTTGTGCCCAAGGATTCCAAGCCCTTGGAATTTACACTTGACTGTTTATTTCTTTACAGTGTTTAAAAGAAAGAGAAAAAAAATGACTGGGATCTAGGACTCCTTGGTTGACTCACTGGCTCAGCAAGTATTAACTGAGCACCTACTATGCACCAGGCATTGTTCTAGAATACAACCATGAATAAAGCAAACAGACACAAATCCTTTCCTTCATGGAACTCAGAACCAGTGTCTGTCATTCAGGAGCGATTTGCGTTCTGATGTACCGGCTGCCCTCTGTGGGCAGGTGCTTTTCTGCTCGTAGTATGAGAGGTAAGTCAACGCTCAACACCAAGCAAGAGAAAGGGACCGCCTAAAAGATGAGGCTTAGGAAAAGGAACATTCAGAGGACAGAATACCTGTGCCCCAACATGGAGAAAGGGTTCTGTTTATGGATGAGGATAACTGATCTGTGTGGCACCCCAGGACAGAACGAGGGGCAGGGGAGACAGAGCTTAACCACGTATAAATTGCTCATGAGGTAGTGAGTTCTTTGTTAACTGGAAGTGTGCAACCAGAAGTTGGAAATGGACTTAGAAAGAATGCTGGAAAAGGTATCAGGCTTATAAAAAAAACCATTCTAAATATGAGAGCATGAGCATAATTAACACTACCCTCCACCATCTTGGTACTGCACCATTTGGCTCACGGGACCTCTATATTTGCCGCAGGAGAAGAAGAGAGGGAAGGAGGATGCCTCTTGACAACCTCGGTTAGGAGGTGATATCTCGTTCCTGCTCACGGCCTATTGGCCAGAATGAGTCTCATGGCCCAGAACTAGTATCAAGACAGACAGGGAAATGTTAAGGTAGAACATGACTGTATGGTGAGCACCTTCTCTGTTGAGCAAGATTTTACAAACTTGGAGACAGTGATGATAATAGCTATTTCAGAGTTATTTTTAGAATTAAATGAGCCAAAATGGATTATCTTATTTACTCATGTGCCATCCAGTAACTGACATTCAAAAGAAAAAAAAAATGAACCACCGAGTTCCCTGCCAGGACCAATGGAGAAGGTGCCCTATAGAGTCCCTGGAAGGAGTCGCTTGAAAGGGGCTGGTCTTACATCACCTTGACTTGAGGCCTTGAATTCCAGCATCAGAGGCCTGCCGCTGCCACCCTGTACATCTCTGGGTGTGGTGTAGCCGGGAGATGCGAGGTCAGGAGCGGACACGGAAGCCTCCAGTGTCAGTGCCGGGCAGACTGACCCTGAGGGGGAAGGAGGCAGCATGGGCTTGCTACTGTAGAGTCAGAAAGGGGGTTTCCCCTCAATGGAGCACCCTAGGTGCAGGCTGCCCATCTGAGTTTGAAATGAATTCAATTTAGCCTTCTGTAATTGCTTATTTGATTCCTGACAGTGACATGCAGTTAGGAGGGAAATTGACATTCTGTCATTTCTGTTCCAATGAAGCAAATTCCGACAAGTTCCCTCCTAGGTACTTTGTGGTAGCCGGGCCACCTGTTCTTCCGATAGAGAGAAATTACCAAGTATGGGGATCTGAGATATGGAATCCTAAGCTTTGTGCTTTGTAGAGCATTGTGAATGGATGAATAAGACAGGCCATCAGAGGGATGCCTGAACCTCCTTTTCCCCAGCTAATACAATAGACCCCCTTTCCAAAAGCACTCAGGATGGCTTTCTGCTATAGAAATATGAATTCTCTTGCTTGTTATCCAGAGATCATTTACGTTCAAGGTCATTTTTTAAAAAAAAACCTCAAACAAGTGAAGGGTCTCGAGTCATCCCCAGTAAATCATAAAAGGCCCTGAGAGTTCCCAACACAGAAAAGTGTTTGTCACGTCACGGTGACCCAATGCCCCTCTTGTCCAAGCCTTTATATGACCACCACACAATGAATTATGCCCACTAAGATGTGAGAAAGGTGAGCTCATGTGAGTTAAGGAGAGGCCCGCCAGGCAAATGGGATGTGATCGGACAAAATTCTCAGAATGTGGTCGAAGGGTCAGCAAGAGCTTTGCAACTTATCAGCAAAAGGAGGAAATCCACAGGAGCTTAAATGGAAGGCTTAATATCAATACCCATGGAAACGGAGCCTTCCGTGTATCTTGGGTAGATGTGACTTAGACGAGAGTCCCATGAAATGGTGACAAAGAAAGGTGAACACGAAACCGAAGAGCAGAGTGCTTCTCTAGCGGGGGCAATTTCGCCCTCTCCTCTCAGACAACACCTGGCAATACGAAAACATTTTTGGTTGTCACACCCAGAATGGGGGGGCAGGGTGACTGGCATCTGACGGACACCCTACAACACCAGCACGAGTGCCCACAAAATGGGATGATCTGGTCCACAGCGCGCACAGCGCTGAGCTTGACAGATGGCACCACGGAGCAAAAGGCCGGGCACAGGACGGTGTCCCCCTTGGGAGAACTTCACGGCGAGTCAAGAAAGGTGAAATCCTCTGATGTTGGCTCAAAAACCTAATCATGCTCCTCTGTTTAAAACCGTCAGCCAATGTCCTGTTATTTTGAGGAAAAAGTCCAAAATGTCTCCCACGGCCCCCGGGGCCCTATGCAAATATTTTCCTCATCTTGTGCAGCAAGGAGAAGGCCGGAATTTAGGAAAGCAACACTGACCATGTTACCCCCTCTTCCACTAAGTCAGAAAAGGACAATTAAAAATGATCTGTCAGGGGTGCCTGGGTGGCTCAGTGGGTTAAAGCCTCTGCCTTCAGCTCAGGTCATGATCTCAGGGTCCTGGGATCAAGCCCCGCATCGGGCTCTCTGCTCAGCGGGGAGCCTGCTTCCTCCTCTCTCTCTGCCTGCCTCTCTGCCCACTTGTGATCTCTCTGTCAAATAAATAAATAAAATCTTAAAAAAAAAATGACCTGTCACGGGTGCCCCTGCAGACAACGGGAGGGGGAGGGCATGGCGGCTCGTCTGCAGAGCCCACGAGTGTTGTCGATAGATTGATTCTCAAAGAGCAACAAGTGTCCGGTCTATTTTCAGATACTCCCGGGACACTGAAACAAAGGCGAGAGGGGAATCATCTGGACACCCTTCCTCCCTCACCCGCCGTTGAGAATCCAGGCTTTGTTTTCCACACAGCAACTCCCGGGATTCGGGAAAATGAGGAAGGCGGACGAGAATCTCGGCAAGTTTGGCTGGTGGCTCCCGACTTCAGCACGGCTGCATGTTCTTCAGGAAAGATACGTATCACTCCTCCCAGTTTTTCTTTGGCTTTGGATTTGCCTTTCTTTGGCACAGTACGTTCTAAGACGAACTGAGGGCTGCCTGGTTTCATCGGCGTCCCACACCGCTCCACGGCTGGCTCTCTGTGCTCCTGTCACCCGCCCCATTGGACTTGGCTCAGGACCTGGGGCATCCTCCTGCCTCTTCCCCCAAGTCCTGCCCTCAGCGTGGGCTCCAGGCTCTGCCTTTACTGCTTCTCTCTCTCACACACACACACACACACACAAATCCATCCACCCAAACCCACACATCCATACACATTCACACACATCCACACCCCCCACACATACCCATATATCTACACACACATACACGCCCACACAGATCCATACACACATAATGCACACATGCATACACCCATGTATCTATTCACACATCCATCCACACACACAACACACACACGCAAACCCCACATTATGTACTCTTGCTCATCTATCTGATAACAAATCAAATACTGTTTTTGGAATGATTTTCCTCACTCTCTCTGACCTGGTTCCTTTTTTTTTTTTTTTAATATGTATTCTTATGCCTCCTCTGTTACACATAAACATTGTTTTTTTTAAAACAATTTCAAGAGCCTTTCTTGAAACCAACATTCAAATAGTGTCTGAAGGGTGAAATTCTGTTTCAGCAAAGCCAATTTAACAATTCCAAACATTTTAAAAACATTTAGGGGTGCCTGGGTGGTGCCATCGGTCGAGTATACAACTCGTGGTTTTGGCTCAGGTTGTGATGGAGCTCTGAGCTGGGCTCTATGCTTAGTGCAGAGTCTGCTTGGGATTCTCTCCCCCTCTCCCTGCCCCTCCCACTTGTGCATGTGCATGCGCGCTCTCTCTCTCTCTCAAATAAATAAATCTTAAAAAAACCCAACAAACATTTAAAAATTAATCTTGTTAAAGGTGATAATCTTCCCTTTCCCCATTTCATCTGCTATACTTCATTGCACCAAATAAATAGGGAAAACTTCAATCACCAGCACCCCCCCCAAAAAAAGGAAAACTGCATTTTGACAAATGCCTAATGTCTGAAATCACATCTAGTCAGAGTCTAATTATAGGCTTAATATGGTATAACTAAGGCTTCCAACACGATAGTCCCCAAACCCGGTGTGAATCCCCACTGTCCTGGGATGTCCCAGAGCTTAACTTTACTAGACTAAGGCTATATTCTGTAACTCGTGTATTTTTTTGTATTTTGATGAACAGTTCCACAGGGGCCCAGTCTGCGCTGCACCTCCTACTACAAAAGGTGTCCAGCCCAGGGGGTTCCTGGGGGCTGAAAAGTAGTCCTCCCTCTGTCGGCCTGGTTGGCCATGGCCGTATGCTCGCTGAGTGTCCCCAGCACCCAGTACAGTGCTTGGCACAGAGCCACGGCCTAGAAATGGGGATCAGGGTCCACTGTCGGGTTGACCCCCAGCACTGTCCATCACTGAGAGGGGAGGGAAGGGCCACCATGCAGGCAGAGAGGCTTCCGAGGTCCCCATGGTGGGCAGAGTATGGTTCACATGATCAGCCATCAGCCGAACTGCAATCTTGGGAAGTCAGGAGGCCGGGCCACCACTTCCCAGGGACCCGCCAGAGTCCACCTGGGAGCCCAATGAGGCCGAGAGCCATTGGCCATTGGCACTCTCAAAAGCAGTGAAAAACACCAACGGGTTGTGAAAGAAATCACCCCTTCCTCCTTCCTCTGTAGGTCGAGGTTGAAAGTCACACCCAGTTTCTATGGCTCTGTCTCCTGTGCCCTTGGATAAATAAGATCACCTCCCCAAGCCTTTGTTCTTCATCTGTAAAATGGGGGTGAGAGTAATAGTCCCGACCTCCCAGCGTAAACCTGGGAATGTATTTGCTGGTGTAAAATGGTGGAGAGCACACGGGGTGCATATGTATGTGTGTGTTTAGTGAATTCTCATAATGGCCTCAGACGGAGCCAAAAGAAATCCCCAGAAGGAGACAGTGAGGATGGCGATCTCCATCTGGGTTGTCTTGATTTGTCTTACTCACACTCCTCTGCCCAGGATTGTTAGCTCTCGTGCAATTTCCGAAGTCCTGGACAAAAGACCAGAAGAGCTGCCATGGATGGCGTAAGAAGGAAAGAAGAGACATGGGCACTTCTGTTCTTAACAACACAGCTGTTCCCAAAGCTGCCAGAGAGACCCACAGCTTAAGGAAGAGATGCTACAAGGAGGGGAGGGGCCATGTGGGCAGGACCCAGCCACCCCCCATCCCCACCACCGCCGGCCAGAGGCATTCTCTGTTTACCTGTTTTCTAGACTGGCATTCAGCCACAGTTCTTGTTTAGGGGAAAAGAGAGCTCTTCTGCTAAAAGCATACAAGTTAGATGGATGTCTATTAGCTACTTACTAGAATAAGATTCTATGAGCATAAAACTACATGGGCTGCTGGGTGTGCAAATACAGCTAGAGAAAGATCTGATTATACTAGGTGCCACTTAAAGCTGGGAAACACCATTCAGACAAATCTCCCCCTTGAAAATCTTGCATTTTATATCCAAGTGTTTGGGATTTACATGTGTAAATGTGCTTACCCATCGGTATGTCCATCTCACAGATATTCCCTGGGGCCCTCTACGTGTTCAGCACTGTGCTAGGCTCTAGGGGAGATGCGGAATAATACCACAGGACCATTTCCTAGAAAAGGCTAAATCCTAGTGGGGAAAAACAAATACTAAACTGTTCGGGACAGTATGATTTCTGCATTCAACTAATATCACTGAGCACCTCCTTCATGCCAGGAATTCTAGCCACGAGGACACAGCACTGAAGGAAGCATAAGGTGCTTCTCCATATGGAACTCTTCTTTTAGGTGGGGTGGGGGGGAAGCACCGTAAAGAAAAAGTAAGCAAATCAGTGTGCATCTGGCACTGGCTAGCGGTAAGAAGTTTCAATAACGAGGCCGGGCAAAGGGATGGAGAGTGACGGGAAGGGGCTGCTCTTTTCAACTGGGTGGGCAGGAAAGGTTTCTGGAAAGAGATGGTACTTGGGCAAAGAGATGAAGCAGAATCAAGTAAGAGGGTGAACCTTATCAGGTCCAAGGGAAGTGAATTCCATGCGGGAGACAATGAATTAGCACAAGTCCTAAAGCAGAGGGTATCTGGAATGTTCCAGTGTGGCTGGAGCAAAGGGGGTGAGGGGGACACCGGAGGGACTGGTGGGGCCAGTTCACGTTACGTGACCTAACTGCTTTAACAGCCTCCAGCAGAGAAAACATGCATCAATAAGAGAGGAAAGGTTAACTCCGAGAAACAAAATCAAACACACGCCCAAACCCCCAGCTGCCGCAATCTGGAAACTGGGCGAGCAAGACCTCCCGCCGATCATGCCCAGGAGTAAGACGCTCAAGCACCACTCATCCCGCACAATGGTTCTAGGGCTGTTTACTTGCAGGAGCTGGGGCCCCCCGGCTGCCCGCTGAGCAGGGGGAAATCAGGGAACCGGACGCGGGTCTGCTCGGAGAGCCACCTCCGGAGGACACGTTCTCCTGCACCTGCCGAACACCTTCCTACGCACCACCTTCTACTTCAGGAGGTGCACGCCACGTCTCCCGGCCTCCCCTGCGACGGGAGTGAAAGCACGTGACCTAGTTTCCACCAATCGGATTGCTCCTTGCAGGCGTTCCCCCCCGCGCCCCCGCCCAAACGCAAGCTGGCACCGCCCATGATGGCGGCCGCTGTAGTCTACCCTCCGGGCAGCAGGGACCTGGGCTTAGGAAAGCCAGCAGGAGCTGGAGTCACGAGGTCCGTGGGGCCCACTGTGGGCACCGTGACGCCTCTGCTGCACTACTTCTGCAGTGTGAGTTTAGAGATGGCCCTTGGTGACCCTCCCTGTCCCCAAAGCCTGTTCTCTCCGGCTGTTTATTAGTTTCCTGCCACCGTTATAACGGTGGACCGCGAGTGTGGTGCCTCAGAACGTCCGAAATGTATTCTCCCCCGGTTCTGGAGGCTCGAAGTCCAAAATCTAGGCATCGGCAGGGCTGCGTTCTCTCGGGAGGCTTCGGGGGAGAATCCAACCTTTGCTTTTCCCAGCTTCTGGCGGCTGTTGGCATTCCTTGACCTCCACGGCCGTGTCGCTCCAGGCTCCGCTTCTGTGGTCACGTTGTCGTCTTTTCTGTGTCTCCTCTCTGTGTCAACTCTCCTCCAGCTTCATTCTTATATGGACACTTATCGCTGGATTTAGGACCCACCTGGATAATCCAGAAGGATCTCCTTATCTCAAGATCCTTAATTACATCTGGAAAGACCCTTTCTCCAAATAAGGCCTCATTCAGGGGTTTGGGGGATTACAACATGGACACATTTTTTGGGCGGGCCACACCATTTGATCCCCTACACCGCCTCCGGGAGATCCTGTGAGCTAACTAATACTTCTTAATACAGTTCCTTTCAGCTTATGCCAGCCTGAATTGGTTTGCAAACCAGAGCCTGATGCTGACATCACAGTACCTTCTGTTTCCGTTCTGTGTCCTGAGATGGGACAAAGCATGTGGAATACAGCCGCGCTTAGGATCCCCAGCCTGAGACCCTGGCCTTCCTGTCCACTCACCTTGACTCCTCCGTCTGTGTAAGGGAGCGAAATGCTGTGTCAGCAGCTCTGTGGTCGAGACATTTTCTTTTCAGCTGAAAGATGTCTCCCGGCCCTATGAGGCTGTGAGGCAGACCCCACCACAGGCCGGCAAGCTGGTCAGCCTTACCACATCAACTATTTATGGTTTTGTTAAAAAATAAAAACCAGAGCACACTCACCCACAAAAAGCCATGGAATGCTTCTGGAGAGATAGTGGTGTCTCCTCACCTCTCTGAACTTTTGCTCTGACTTCTCAGCAAGCCCCGATGTTTGTCAGCTATTTGGGGGAGAGTGGAGTCCCTCCAAGGGAGACTTCCCATTAATCCTCTGAGCCCGCTCTGAGGAAGAAAGCAGCAACATAGCATGGCATTGCGCAGGAGCCAGAAGGATCCAGGCAGAACTGGATACCGGTACCATTGCTTCCTAGCCGTGTGACCTTTGGGACCTTATTCACTTCTCTGAGACTCCATTTTCTCATCCCTGAAGGATATGAAACCTACTTTGGTTGTTTGGGTTCTGCCTCTGTTTTTCTGCGTGGAGGTGGAGTCAGCAAAGTTCTTTGCTTACTGAGTGTCAGCACCTGTGGGCCAGTGCAAACATCCTGCGTTCCTTTGCCTCTGTTGTCGTCCCTCTCATCCCAAAGCATCATCTTGCAATCAGTTATCTGGTGGTGTACTACCTCTTCTCCTGTCGTGTGCGCCATACCCCACAGGGTGAGGCCCCTGATACGTGGTCGGTGAAATTCGGATGTGTAAAGCGCTGCCGTTTTGACTGGTATGTAATCTGTGTTTCATGGGGTCATAAGGTGACAAAGCTTAGTGAATCACCCTGGACACATCCTAGAACAATATTTCTCTGGCTCCATCCTACCCACATTGGCAATCATCCCAGTTTGCACCCAAGTTCACCAATGACCCAGCAGTGTCACCATTTCTGGGAGCTTTCGGAGGAATGTCTCACCTGATCCGCATCCCGTTGGCTTGGCTGGGAAGGGAAACCTGCCCTTCTCTTTCTGCTTTGCACAGCGCCCTGTGGGTGAAGAGGGGAGGACGCCGTTAGGGCCAACAGTGATGAGATGGCATTGGAACCACCGTGCCAATTCCAGAGACCCCATCGAAACAAAAATTGCTGAGCCCACCAATAACCACTGTGTACTCAGTGTCCCCAGAAACTTCCTCGAACGAGCATCTTGGTTTTAACTCCCCCTTCTTCGGTAGACAGTGCTTTTTAGCATTCATGCATGAATCCCTGCCGTACAAGGAGGACTGATCTGAGCTGCAAGACCCATGCTGGGTTCTACCTTGCCTTTCCTTCCAGTTCCGGAACCACGGATCTTGGTGGTTAAGAGTCCAGGCTTTGTGTGTGTGTGTGTATGTGTGTCATGTAACACAGGCTTAAATACTGGATCTGTCATATACTGGCTCACTGACCCTGGCTAGGTCATATAATCTTTTTAAGTCTGAGCTTTACTATCTGAAAAAAAGGGGGAATACGTATATCTTCCTCAGAGGGAGATTTAGGATTAAATGAAATAGTGACCACAAAGAGGATAGCCTGGCATACATTAAGTACTAAATAAATGGTAACTACTATTTTTTATTACCTTGGGTGAATTATTTCCCTGGTGGTTCTACTGTCCCACAAGCAAATAATGCCTTTTGGCTTATCTGTCACATCTACCAAATATTTGAGATGGAGGGGGAGGGAGAGAGTAGCAGAGCGGATGGGGAAGGAGCCCTTTGAGTATCTCAGAGGATGAAAACAGTCATTGTCAGAAACATGATAATACTATAAAGATCAGCCAAAGAGCCAGCTCTGTGGGTTGTGAAACTCTGCCTGAGAGTGAAAGAAGGGCAACCGTTGCAAGCCTGGTCCTCTGGGACTCAGTAACTGAGTTTTAACTTCAGGTCTGTCATTGACTAGATGCTCTTGGGCAAATTCCTTAATGTTCTGTGCCTCAGTCTTTTCATCTGTAAATTGGGGTGATGGCACCTATTTCATAGGATTGCTATGAGAATTAAATTCATAAGCAGTGATCTGGAACACAGTCATTAGTTGATAAAATTAACTATTATTATTATTAATAAGACAACAAATTAACTCAGAAGAGGAAATATTTACAAAGGAAATCGCTATGTGCCCTCTGTGGATAGATCTGTTCCTATAATGTCTACATGATCTATGGCTCTTCAAATGTTTCAGTCAACTAGATGTCCATATGCACAGAAATTCTACCATAAACCATCTAAAAACATTGCTTTTTGTATAAACCTATGCAAAAAGGGTTGAGCTGTTAAGGTGGGGTTTTTTGTTCTTGCAATACACACTTGTTAGCTGCGGAGAATTTTCTACTTTAAAAGGCTCAAGGATGTGCTTGCTTCGGCAGCACATATACTAAAAAGGCTCAAGGATGTGTGGGGCGCCTGGGTGGCTCAGTGGGTTAAAGCCTCTGCCTTTAGCTCAGGTCATGATCTCAGGGTCCTGGGATTGAGCCCCGCATCGGGCTCTCTGCTCGGCTGGGGAGCCTGCTTCCCCCACCCCCTGCCTGCCTCTCTGCCTACTTGTGATCTCTGTCTGTCAAATAAATAAATAAAATCTTAAAAAAAAATAAAAATAAAAGGGTTAGGGATGTGTAAGACTCTGCAGAGTGACCGTGAGATCCTACCTTGCCCACTAACCAGATCGCGCCAGTCCAACAATGAACTGGCACCTGTCTCGGGCATCTCATGGAACGAACGGTCAAGGAGAGAAAGGAATTCCTCATGGGCTGTGGCAGTACAAACCAAGGAAACTGACTCCGGGCTTGATGGGAAGTATTCAGGACTAGAACATGGCTAGGCTCGAAGGGTCTAGAACCAGCACCTGGCCTATCAGGTTTAAGGAAACTGTTCTCTCTCTCCTCATTCTGGACCTGTGTTCTCCCTCCTCTCTGCTGCTCTCGGCTCATCTGTTTACTTCCCTCCACTGCACAGCAGCTTTGTTGCCTCTCTGACCTCAGCGTGGCCGCCCGTTCCTCTTCATGTTCTTTCCGTTCAAGTGCTGATCAAAACAACTTAGCCAAATGTAAAGTCCCACGGGAGGATCCAGCTGGCCCATTTTGTGGCCTTTAGTCTAGTCATTTGTGTCCAAGGTGGGGTCAAAGTCACATATCACAAACATGGCTGCAGGAGCTGACCCCTGTGGGGTGGGGGAGGTTTCAGACCACAGGGGCGTGTACTGGGTCCAGGTCCTAGAAAGTATCTGCCCCCAGACAAAGCAGGGCAAGAGGCCACACAGATGCGGGGATTGGCAGGAACAGGCTCTTGAAGGACCACCTGACAAGGATCCATGTCAGAGTCATCTGGGGGCGTTAAACTTGCTATTGGGGAGTTCAGGTCAGTCCCCTGTCTTCCACTTCCTGGTGTCTAAGATCCAGAAAAGGACCAAGCGTCTTTGCTGATCACTGTCCTTGCCCCACCCTCTCTGCACTCGTCCAGGAGGCCAGCCTCCTTCCCGGCACCGGAGTCTTCACCCGTACCCTTCCCTCCACCTTGAACATTCTGTCCTTGAACACTCACGAGCTCGTCATCTTCCTTCAGCATTCCCCTTAAATTCACTTACATTTTTAACCTTCTCTTCCTCTTCTTATACATACCCTATATGTTCCCTTCATAGAATTATCATAATCTGAGTTATATGTTTATTGTAATAGCTGACACCCACATGATGTTTCCAATGGGCTGGATATTTCCATAAGAGCATGATTTCCTTTAATTCATCCACAAATCCATTGCATAGGCTGTCTTATTATCCCTCATTTCACAAATGAGAAAATAGAGGCAGAGCGCTTAGGTTAACTTGCCGGAGATCGAAGTCTGTCCCCCAGCCCCTACTTCTCTTGACCACCACGTTCCCCGGCTTATGGGTTGGATGACTCATTTAATTATTTTCCTACTCAATTATGTGCTCTGTGCAGTCAGGGACTTCACGGATTGTGCCTCCTGTGTATTTTTACCACTCATCAGAATGCCTGGCCCTAAGAAATTACTTGCAAAATAAATGAATGAACATATGAAAATAAGAATCCATTAATTCGTCCAAAAAAGAGAGACCCAAGACGCATGTCTGCATGGTAAGAAGTCACCAGGCAAGAACCATCTTCCAAGACTTGAAGAGGGTGTGGGTTGGGGAAGGACCAGAAGAAGGCTGGGAGAAGAGATTCTTCTCAAGTGACAGCCTCTTCCTTTCTACTGCTGGCACCTTTATCCTTGCTCCCTTATGCCCAGCCTCAGAGTGCCAATCTGAGCTTATTGGAACTGCCTCCGCACATCAGAGGTCGGCGCAGCTGGCATTCATAACGGAGGCCTAGCCAAGCAAGCAGTGAGTGGGGGTGCATGAGATGATGGAGCTTAGGCACGGGACACTGATGGACTCCCTCTTCTCTCTGATTATTTCAGCCAGGGATAACAAAGAGGCTGGGAGTGGAAGACATGGACAGGGGTCTGGCGAAGGGGTTCTACTTTAAAATATCTCCAGACTCCTCTACCTTCTCAATATCTCTACCACTGCCAACTGGGCCCCAGCCACATGCCCAGCCACATCCCCAGCCTGGATGACTGCAGTAGCTTCCTAACTGGTCTCCCTGCTTCCAAACACCACCTATCCCGCATCTTTTCAACCCAGCGCTTGGAGCCACCCTGTTAGAACCCATGTTGGGTCCTGCCCCTTCTGGGCTCGGAACCCTCTGGTACACCTGTGGCACTCACAGCACAAGCCAAAGGCCCTACGTGATCTGGCCCCCATCGCCCTGTGACCTCATCCCCTGCTCTTCTCCTCTCGCCCAGCTCCTGCTCCCTGAAGTCCGTGGTATTCATTAAACCTGCCAGTCATGGCCTCATCTCCACGCCTTTGCTCCCGCTGCTCCCCCTGCTTGTGGTGTTCTTCCCCCAGAAGTCCGCTTCCCCAAATCCCATCCCCCATTTCCAGTCTGTGTTCCCAATGAGACCTACACACCCATTAATAGTGCTTGTTACACCGCAGCCTGACACCCCAGAGCCCCACTCCTGCCCCACCTCCCTGTCGCTTATCCACACTGCTGACCACATTCTAACGCGTTCTATCACTTATTTACTTATTATATTCATTTATTTCATTGTCTGGCTCTCCTGTTCCAACTGAACTTGCATGTCATGTGTACTGGCGAGTCCCGAGCACTCAGCACAATATCGAGCACGTAACAGGCCCTCCATGAATCTTTGGTCACTGAATGAATGAGGAGTTGCTGGCATCCATTCATCTCTTGCTAGGCACCTGGCATGGTGCACAGCATTGTGGGTTCTTGCAATTAACCCTCACAGCTGAGCAGAACTGAAAGCCCTTTCCTGGCCTGCGAGGTCCTTATCTGGTCCACTGGGCTCTCTGCCTCCCTTCTGCCATCGTCCTCCTTGCTCACCTGCTTCAGTCATGCTGCGTGGGCCTCCCCTGCTCCCCACACGCATGCAACACAGCCCGGCCTCCTGGCCTTTGCATCTGCCGCCTCTTCTGTTGGAAGCACACGTTCTTCGAACTTCGTGTGCCCTGTTTGTCCCTCACTTTATTTAGGCCTCAGCTCAAATATCACTTCATCAGTAAGGTCTTTGCTGACCACTGCAGTTAAAATAGCACCCCCATCACTCAATCTCCTTTCTCTGCCTTATTAGGTTTTTTTTCATAGCACTTATTATATTAACGTTAAGTTATATATTGATTTTTTGGTTTCCTTTCTTTCTTCCCCCACTAGAAAATAAAGTCCAGGGATGATTCACTCATGGCTGACTTCTGGAACGGGGTCTGGCACGGAGGAGGCACTCAACAGATCCAGTTGATTAGACAGCCCAAAGGGCAGGCTCCGTGATCACCTTCAGTTTAGATGACCGTCTGGAGGCGGAGAGGTGGAGTAACTCCCCTAGGCCATAAGAGCTAAGAGGGAGATAGGAGGAACTAAAGTCCTAGCGATATTTTTAAGTGCTGCCCTATGGTCTTCTTTTCCAAAGCATCCAGAAAACCCACTCAGTTCTTGCCTGTGGTGGGCGATTGCTAAGTTAATATATAAACTTCTGAAAATCACAGCATCACGAGCAATCTTCATAGTTAAAGACTACACACCTCTTGGGATACTTGAAGACTGTAAGCTCCTGAGGGGGGGCAGTGAACTTGGGCAAGTGACTTGACATTTCTGGGCTTCGGGTTGCTCATCTCTAATAATAGTGATGTAAGGATGAAACAGATGGTTGCTTTTCATGTGTTTCGTACACTATCTGGTGTAGGAGGGTCTATTTACTATTATTATTATTATTATTATTATTATTATTATTATGACTTGTCTTCATATTCCACCTGTGACATAGTAGTACCTAGGATGGACCAGATACTCCAGAAATATCTGTTGTGGTTCCAGTCTTTGAAAATCCCATATGAAGAAATGTGTTACTGTTCAAATACCTGCTTCTCCCTCTCCATCCAATCCCCTAACCCAGGAGGATCATACCTCCCTGACCTTTGGCATTGAGCTTGGACACTGGGCTTGTTTTTTTTTTTAAGATTTTATTTATTTATTTATTTATTTGACAGAGATCACAAGTAGGCAGAGAGGCAGAGAGAGAGGGGAAAGCAGGCTCCCCGCTGAGCTGAGAGCCCAATATGGGGCTCAATCCCAGGACCCCAAGATGATGACCCAAGCTAAAGGCAGAGGCTCAACCCACTGAACCACCCAGGCACCCCACACGGGGCTTGTTTTAAAAGTCGGCGAAATTTGAGCACAAGTGATTGGGACTCTTCTCTTCTATGAAGAAAGCCTGGGAGCCATTGTGTGGCTCTCCCTGATCTCATTTCGCCTTTGACACGAGATCAGCAACATCCCACATAGGAGCTGCTCCAGAGACCAACCCTGGACCCCACAATGGGTGACAACTTGAAGCAAAACACTGCAATTCAATTTAGGGGTCATGTGTTACTGCTCCGTATCCTGACTGACACACTGTATTATGCGATTGTAGTAATAATACCACCTCTAGATTCAACATGTTTTTGAAAACAATGCATGTGCACGAAAACACCCTTGTGGATTATCCAGAAGGGTGGAGAGTGACGAAAGGAAGCGTATTCTAGCCTGGGCAGGAGAACCACAGACAGACAGATGGCCAGAGGCGGAGTATCAGCAGTGGTCTTTTGAGCTGGTGTTGGGGATAGGAATAACGAGTCCAAAGGTAAGTAAATTAAGTAATTTGTTTTCTTTTCCCCAAGTCACCAACTTCCACTGTTATTTCTCATGTGGGAGGTATAATGTCATTTATATATATTATTTTTCATCGAGAAAGAGTCCAACAGTAGAAAATATATAAATGTATAAAGAAACTACGGAGATCCCATCCTACTATGCTCAGTTACTCTTAGGAGATAATCACCGGTGTTGCTTGGCATGGATACGTCGTGCACTTACACGCACAGTTTCTGTGGCATTGATGAGTGCAGACATACTATATGTATTGTTTGCAGTTTGCTTTTTCAATTTTTTCTTAGCATTTCTTGGAACTCTTTCCGTGGCACTCTGTAGAGGTCTATCTCACTTGTATAATGGCTTCATATTAGTCTATGATGTGAAGTGCAATTTATTTAACTTTCTCCCTATTAATGGACATTTATATCCATTTGAGTTTTTACCTCTTTCTGTGATTCATGGGCTCCAATAGCTCCACTAATGTCAGACTTTACAACATGGCAGTATAAACGGCCACATTTTTCTCTCACTAAATTTGTAAATGTCTTATCAACAATAGCACAGGGTGGATGTATTGGTTGTACATGCCGTGTGACCAGGCCACGGCATTTCCTCCTGCAGGTAGGTGTCTGGGGCAGGGGGAGGGAAGGGAAAAACTTCCGGAAGAGCACCTGTCCCCATCTCTGCTTCTTCTTCTTTCCCCTCCCAGGCACAGGAAATGTCCACAGTTCCTCAAAAGGCTCCAGGCCAAAGTGCTTCCTGTCCTTTGGCCCAAGAGCCATAGCCACTTACAAGGGGAAGCTTGATGCATTTTCCATTTGTGCTTGGGGCGCCCCCCTAAACTCTTTTGAAAGCCTACTATTCGTTTTATTTTTGGTTCCTTGCTCTCTCCATGCATATCTGTCTCTGTCATTGCCTGTTTCCATTTGTCTATCTCTTTCTTCATTCCTCCACTCCAAGATATAAAATCTCATCCTTGGGGCGCCTGGGTGGCTCAGTGGGTTAAAGCCTCTGCCTTCGGCTCAGGTCATGATCCTGGGGTCCTGGGATCGAGCCCTGCATCGGGCTCTCTGCTCAGCAGGGAGCCTGCTTCCTCCTCTCTCTCTGCCTGCCTCTCTGCCTACTTGTGATCTCTGTCTGTCAAATAAATAAATAAAATCTTTAAAAAAAATAAAATAAAATCCCATCCTTAGTAGGTAACAAATATATCCTTATTAATTATCGTAAACAACATGGTGTGGGGCGAAGGAACACAACACAGCGACTCTGGGGAAATGAGACAAGGACCCATTACTTTGGGTTTTCCAGGTGCTTTAGCCAAGACTTGTGCCCACTAGAGCACTCAATACCGTCCTGTTGATGCTAAGATGCTGGCCTTCCCATGCTGACCTTTCCAGAGCCAGCACGTGTCCCCTTAATACAGCATTTAAAAAATAACCAATGGCATTTTATAACTGGAGTACATTCCTGTAAGAGGGATTCAGTCACCCCTGCTATTAGGAACAGAATAGAGGATGGCTGTAAATGTAGTGTTGAAGGCCACACCTAAGGGCATGGCTCACTTCCCTCTAGGCCTGTCCCCCCACGCTCATCATGCCCAAAATGTCCGCTATTCGGATTCTTTCTTTGGAGCCTTAAGGAGCCCTGGGCTCTGGGGGTGGTCCCTTAAGTTGGTGAACCAAAGTATCAGCTCATCCTGGCTAGAGTGACTGGTTCAGGGACAGACACATCACCCAAGCTAGGCCACTGGGACTTCTCCTTAGAAAGGTCACAGAATCATCAGAAAAGAGTTCTTCTTGGCTGGCAATAACCCAGTGGGATACACTGGTCCAGAGCTGGAGCAGGCCAATAAGCCCACTGGAAATGAAGTTATCCCAAGATGGAGAGAGGGAATTCCCAAGGTCATCATAGAGCACCTGAATCCAGGTATGCCTGAAGCTCGATGACTCAGGTTTAAGCCCTGTTGAACTGGGCTCCTGTCATATGTACCACCTCTGTCCTTGTGACCATAGCTGCACATCTGTGCTGCCACAAAGCAGGGTCAGGTCCTCAAAGAGGAGAAGGGGACAGGAAAGCTTGGAGCATGGGGCAAAGGGGCAAGGGTATGGTGAGATGGGAGAGGGGACCCATCCTGGGGCACTGAGAGGGGCCATGTGGGGATAAGGAGACACGGACAGGCAAGCCTCCAAGGGCCCCCTGGCTCCTAGTTGGGCCTCCCCCCAACCCCGCCATTGGACGACTCCATCCCCTTTGTTTCCTGCATCCTTACCCTTCGACCTCCTTTCGGATGCTCCACACATCCTAGGGACCTCTTCCACAGGGGAATTGCACATGTGGGCTTTGTTTCTGGACCGTTTACGCCCCCTTTTCAGTTACTATCTCCATGAGCCTTGAGCTCAGAGATCTTGTGGGAAGGCCTACCCCAACACCCACACAAGCAGACCCCTTGCCACTTACACTTAGAGCACCGCGTATCTCTTCTCCCTAACTCTCCCCTTTTGGAAGGATACTCATGTGTGCATACGGGTGCATGTGATGATCTGCTTAATGTCCGCATCTTCCCCAAGACCGTAAGCTCCCCCGGGGGGCCATCTCCGTCTCCATTCACAGTCCTATCCCCACTGCTTCACACAGGCCTGGCACCTCACACGTGCTCAGTACATATCTGCTGGATAACAGAATCAGGGTCTCACTTGGGTTGAAGATCACAAAGGCACATAACTGGTAAGAGTTCAGGCTCCGAGGTCAGGCTCTTGGGATCACTAGCTGTGACCTTGGAAAGGTCACTTATACCTTGAGTCTCAGTTTCTTCACCTGTGGAATGGGGATAATAGTGCCACCCACTTCCCAGGGATGCTGTAAGGATCATGTGAGCTAGTACCTGTAAGGCACTGAGAACAGGGCCAGCCACACGGTTATTGGAGAATAAAACGGGAGTTGGGCTTATTCTTACCAGGGCCCCTTCAGGGGCCGCTGCTCCACTGAAGGGTTTGGATTTTTTGGGAGAACATGTTCCCTCCCATCCCCAAGTCACACCGAAACAAGAACGAGATTAACTACAGACACTCTGGCAGAATGAAGAGATGGGTGTCCCCTGGCTTTGCAGCCCCCACACAGTCTGGGTTCAGGGACCACCCATGTTCATGGAAACATCACCGGTGTCTGGAGGACCCTCACACGCAGTACTTCTCCTGCTTTAATGCACTCAAGAATCACCGGGCAGGGAGGGGGGATCTTTGCAAAGTGCAGATTCTGATGCAGCAGGTCTGGGCTGGAGCCTGAGATTCTGCATTTGTAACCAGCAACCGGGGGGTGCGGATGCCCCTCAGCGGGGAGACCATGCTTTGAGTGGCCAGTCTGAGGCACTTTGGGAAGCAGCCCCCAGCGTTCCCGGGAAGCTCTCCGGTTCCAGCGCCCTGCCCCGGGGAGAGAGTGGGTGATCGAGAAGAAAAGCAAACAACCTGAAATGGAAATAAATACTGTGCGCCACAATCTCATTAATGTCTAAAATTAGATTAACATAATTAAAAATTTAAAAGCTAGATTAAAGCGTGTCAGTCTGAAACCGAGTGCTGAATTAACGCGGTGGCTCTCTGCCTTTTTCCTTAACAGTTTGTGCTAATGGGTATTTCAAAGACTACTGGGTTACATGTTGTTCTTTGTGATTTTTAATTATCACCAAACACCTCAAATTGGCCCTATTTTCAATATGACTTTTCCAGGACATGGCTTCCCCGGCTCTCTGAAAATGTTCGAGCACACGGAGCCTCTGGGCCTGTCCTCCCACTGACATCTAGGCCCGCTGGGAGGAGAAAAGAGGCTTACTCACTCTACAAACTGTAGGGTACTTTCAATATGTGTCTTGCCAGTCATGGTGACTGGCATAAGTATTAATGAGATTCCCAGCTCGTAAGTAAAGAAATAAAGGTTCAGAGAGGTAATGTTAGCTGCTGGGGGTCACACAGCTGATTAGTGGAAGAGCTGGGATGCCAACAGGGTTCGGTCCGACTTTCAGATACCCATATTTTCACCAGCCTCCCTGAAGAAGAAAGCATCACGGGGCTCCAGGATGGGGGTGTATGTGTGTCTACGCATGCCACATGGACACACACGTGTGCAGGCAGAGGAGGGAGGAGGCACAGAGAGAAAGCCAGACAGAACAAACAGCCACTTGTGAAATGTCTGTCTCTTTGTTTTTGCTTAGGTTGCCATCCTGGACCCATTACCAACAGATATAATTTACTACGTGTTTTAACAGAATTGGACTGAGTGATCCGTTCCCTCAGCAGAGTCACGAAGCACTTAGTAGCTTGGGCTCTAATTCTGGGACTGGAGTCGTTAAGTCTGTTCTCCTCCAACAGGAGATTAAGATCCCAAGGGTGAATATGATCTTGGCGACATCCCTGACTGCCATGGCTTTCACCCTGGGGCTGAGGTCAGCCGTTTTCTCCACGGGGTAGGCAGCCAGTGAAGATGGAATTGGGTGGGGGCTCCTGGGACTGGGTCATGGTGGCCGTGCCTCAGTGGCATGCTCTGATTTTTCTGCCAAGCTTCTCTCCTGAGTCCTCTGAGACTCACACTTTTCCCAAAACGTCTCCCCATAAACCCAATTTCCTTCAGTGAAGTAAGCTACTTCTAGAGAGTCCTGAGAGAGAATTCTGTCTAACCTGGAGTTAGACTGGAAGGACGCTGATGGAGGGAAAGGCTGCGACAGTAGCTTTCAACTAAGATGCCATTTTCCCTCAGCTGTAGAAGCCTGAGTTTGCCATGTTCATTCACTTTAGAATTGAACAAGAACCGGCTCATGTACCAGCCGGACTTCTCGATGTTGAGCCTACCACTGTGAACAAAGCTTGGGTTCTAGAACAGGCAACATTAAAAATGCAGCTAAATCATAAAATGGTTCGGCCTGTGGAAAATGGTTGTGTTTTTCAGCAGGTTAAACGCAGAATTACCCTATGACCCAGCAGGGGTCTTCTCCAAAGGCTTGAACACAGATATTCAAACAAATATCCATGGTGGCACCACCCACTATAGCTCAAGAGGTGGAAAAAACTCAAATGTTCATCAAAATGAGGTATAAAGACACAATGGAATATTATTTGGCCATAAAAGAGAATATGGTTCTGACACATGCTACATCATGGGTAAACTTAGAAAACATGGCGGTCACACAGCGTATGAAATATACAAGAAATACCCAGAATAGGTAAATCCATAGCAACAGAAAGCAGATTAGTGGTTAACCAGTTAGAGAAATGGGAGTGGCCGCTTAATGGGAAAGGGGTTTCTCTGGGGATGATGAAAGTGCTTTGGAACGAGATGGAGGTGAAGGTGAAGGTCGCACAATGCTGTGAATGTGCTAAATGCCACTGAACTTTACACTCAAGATGGTCAACTTTATGTTAGGTGAATTTAACTTCAATTTACACCTTGATGGGCAGCTGGGAGGAAAAGTGAGACCCTGACGTCATTAGTCAACTGAAAATAGGCTTAATACTTCTCTAGAATTTCCCCTGGTGTAGGATGGAGAACAGAGAGAGGAGGTGGGAGAGTAGGCAAAAATCATCAGTGAGACAGCGCAGTGTGGATGCCTGAGGACCACTGGCCCAAGAAGAACCTCCAGTGAACTTTGTTGAATCGTCTGGTTTAATGCCCTGTTTTCACAGACAAGGAAAATGAGTCCCAGAGCAACAAAACATTTGCAAATGACAATAACTGGCAAAACCAAAAATCAAATATACTTTTCTCTTGCTATGGAATGTTTTCAAGAGTTTAGTTGAAGAGTAAAATAAAAACTCAAGGGATGCCTGGGTGGCTCAGTTGGTTGAGCGGCTGCCTTCGGCTCAGGTCATGATCCCAGCGTCCTGGGATCGAGTCCCACATCGGGCTCCTTGCTTGGCGGGGAGCCTGCTTCTCCCTCTGCCTCTGCCTGCCACTCTGTCTGCCTGTGCTCACTCTCTCTCTCCCTCTCTCTCTGACAAATAAATAAATTTAAAAAAAATTAAAAGAAAACAAACTCAAGCTGCACTCCCTGCAAGTTTACACTCACATCAAAGGAAGAGAGGACAACCAACCATCCATCCATCCAACCATCCACCCATCCATCCAACCATCACCCATTTTCCCATCCTTCCTTCCTTCCTTTCATCCATCCATCCACCCAATAATCCATCCATCCACCCATCTGTCTATCTATCCATCCATCCATCCATCCATCCACCTACCCATCATCTACCCACTCTCATACTCACCCAACCATTTCATTGTTTAGCAAGTATTATAGTACATATACTATATAAACTGAGGCTGGGGTTGTTGAAGCAATCCTGCAGGGCTTTATTGGTCATGACAAGGAATTTGAATTTTATTCTAAGAGTAACTGGAACCATATAAGGGTTCCAAGCCAGGGGTGACCTAATACGATTTAAATTATGGTGATTGGTTTGTGGATGATGGGCTGTAAGAGGCGAAAGTACTAGGCCCAGGCACAGTGGGGTGGACAGAAGGAAGCCAGCAACTGTAACTGAGGATAGGACACCCAGTCACAATTGCTAGCTTCCCTCTGCCCATCCCATTTAATGAGCTTAATGAGGCAGAGGCATCAAGGAAGCCTTCTTGGAGGAACTAGCATTTAAGCTGAGGATCTAAAGATGACTGGGACTCACGTGGGGAGGGCATTCTTGGCAAGAAACAGCATGAGCAAAAGCACTGAGGCACAGCACAAACTGGTTTTATGTGGGAAGCCATATGAGATTCCTTTAGGAATGAGGCAGAATATTACCACCTAGATATGTGTAAGTGATGTGTACGTGTGCATGCACACGTGTGTGTGTGTGTGTAGGGTACGAGCTGACCAGTATGGGTGGGAAAGGACAGTGGAAATATTGCTGGGTCTGGGTTATGACAGACCTTATATGGACATTCTGATGGTACTGGGGAGCTACTGATTTTATAAAAGGGATAGAGTATAATTCCTCTCTCTTACTCTTCTCTCAGCCCAGAGCCATCATCTGAGCCCATGTGGGTGAGAAAGGGGATATCTGAGGGCTGAGACCTGAGGAGGCAAATCTTCTATGCTGTTTGTTGGCATAAGGCGTATGTGTGGGGGGGCCTATTTCCAGGGGCAATTATTTCTCTCATATAAAATAGTCTTTCTCCCTATTACACTAATAATCTATTTGTTCTATGTACACCGGCCATCCCAGCACCTGGTGTGGACTCTGGTCGTATGTTATTGCCTATCCTCCCTGTCCTTTACAATGACCTAATCATGACTTCTGTGCAAGTGAGATCATACTCTGCATCCTGATTTATTAGATGCCTCTCCACTTATCAATCTAGCAGCTTCTGCGGTCATCTCCTCGGGCTACCGGAACAACTTTGGGTGGCTTAAAACAACAGAAATATACTCTCTCAGTCCAGAGGCTGCAGATCCAAAGTCAAGGGGTCTGCAGAGCCACCATCCTTTGGCAATCTGTGGGGGAGTCCTTCCCTGCCTCTCCCAGCTTCTGGTGGTGGCTAGCAATCTGGGACATTCCTCTCCCCTGCAACTGCGTCGCTCGGATCTCTGCCTTTACCACACAGGACAGCCCCCCTGAGTGTCTGTCATCACCTGGCCATCTTCTTATAAGGACATCAGTCAGATTGGATTGGGGGCCCCTGATCCCAGTAGGGCCTCCTCTTAACTAATTACAACTGCAATGACCTTTTTTCCAAATAAGGACATATTCTAAGATATTGAGACTTATGACTCCAACATGTCTTTTGATTCTCTTTTGGGAGGGCAGGAGCGGGACAGGGGCCATAGTCCATAATAGCTTCCCTGGCCATTAAGCACTGTGGTACAATATGAGTTTTCAATAGCTACAAAACATTCTATATTACGGACCTACAAATATTCAGGGATCAGTCTGCATTCACGCTGAATATGCAACCTGTGTGCCCTCTCCTCATCCAGCCCTCTGCAGAGACAGAGGCCATCACCTTGACAACAACGGAGATCAGAACTGGTCAAAACTTCCCCTCCCTGCTCCCTCCTAATGACACAGGACGGCAGACTTAAGTTCTGAAAAACAAATAAACAAACAAACAAAGAAACAAAAAAACCTCTTAAATACAAGGGTAAGAACAAAAAGAGAGAGAGAGACTTCGAACAACCAGAACAGTCAATTGATCAGAATTTCCCTCCGTGGCGTTTCCAGTTAATCCAGATGTGACCACATTCTGGCTCGCGCCCAGATCCAAGCCGTGATTCAGCAGCTGCTCAGCTGAATCCAACAAACGTTTTATTCAACCTGCTTTATGAGCGTAGGCGAAAATTTTCCAGCCCCGGTTTCTTGGGATGTCACCAATTATCTCAAAGGATGTTGCAACAGACTAGAAAGAAAGTTTGTTTATTTACTGGCTGGTTTGTTTTGAATCCTAGGACCTCCCTTCTCCGGGCTGGGGCTCTCTGGAAGCAGGTCTCGACAAACACTTGGAGCCACAGTACTTTCATATTGCGTGTTAGGGTGGTCGAGGGGTTTTTCATTTATGTCCTCACGTTTCATTGTCCCAACAACCCAGCCTAACAGGGCAGGACCGTGGTTACAAGGCTCCCAAGTGTCTTGACTTATCCAAACCCACTTAGCTTCTAGCTACCACCGCTGTGGGGGGCTTAGCACTAGAGACACAATCTCACTTAATTTGCCCCCCCCCCCAGACATAGGAGAAAACTGCCATACCCTTCCCCCTTCTAGAACAAACGAAATCTTAGAAAGCATGCTGCCTTGCCCAAGCTCATACAACTTGTAACCCCAGCAGCTGGCTCTTGAAGCCAGGCTGCCAGACTCCCCCGGGTCAGAGCTGTGACCTCTAACCCACCCTGTGCAGGGCTAAGATGGGCTTCTGAGGTCCTTGCTGGCCGGAGACTCCTTTATCCCCATGATCTCATTTAGTTCAACAGTGACAGTTTCTCCATTTTTCTGGACGAGACAACACACACCTCTGAGAGCACTGCCCCCTGTTCCATTGCTTATAGCACACAAAGTCTTTTGGTGGAGGGTGTACTGGGTGGCACTTAAGCGGAAAATGGTAGTATTATTTAAAGATTTTCTGGATAGAGTGGGCGAGTGCCCTGTCGCTTGATAGGAGGGAATCTGCTGGGGTTCCACGGTCCCCAAAGTGTTCATGGATAGGCTTTGGGGGGGTATGTGTATGAATGATCTTTCAAGCATATGCATTTTTCTGGAAGTTAGTCCATGTAACTCTTCACGAGAATTCCTCACGACCCAAAAGTAAACCCAAACCAAAGACAATATATATTGTTCCATATTTGTAACAGCAGGCTTTCTGGAAATCAACGTGCTTTTCTAATGGGACAAATCTATTGCTTTTGAGTACTGGTATCACAGTAGAGCATTTTAAAATTTATTTTGTAAAAGATTTATTTATTTGAGAGAGAGAGAGAGAGAGAATGTCAGGCTGACTCTACGCTGGGCATGGAGCTCGACGCAGGGCTTGACCTCATGACCCTGAGATCATGACCTGAGCCAAAACCAAGAGTTGGACATTTAACCGACTGAGCCACCCAGGTGCCCCTAGACAGAATATTTATAATTTTTTTTTTAAAGATTTTTATTTATCTCTTTGAAAGACAGAGATCACAAGTAGTCAGAGAGGCAGGCAGAGAGAGGGAAGCAGGCTCCTCACTGAGCAGAGAGCCCGATGTGGGGCTCGATCCCAGGAACTGGGATCATGACCTGAGCCGAAGGCAGAGGCCTTAACCACTGAGCCACCCAGGTGCCCCTAGACAGAATATTTAAAGAGAAATCTAACCCATGCACACAGCAGGTGCTTAAGAAATACAGGCTTTGAAGAGAGCAGCTCTGTCCACTGGTCTGAGGAGGAAATGCAGTGACGCATCCAGACACCTGGGACGATATTCACTGAAGCATGCAGCGGCCAGGGGCTCCCCCTCCATTACAGATTCCCAGGACCCCTGCCCTCCTCCCCAGCCCTGCTGTAAGTACCTTGGTCGGAGCTGCCAGTAGTCAGGCGTGGCCACTGGTCTCTCTGCCTGCACTCTTGGTCTCTTCTCTCCACTGGTCTCACATGGATCCTGCTTTCCAGTTCCTTGAAGCCCTCTGGGGCGTCCCACTGCCCTCAGAATACATCAAAGCTCAGGGCGATGGCTGCAAAGCAGAAATGACCTCCATCAGTCCATCCGGCAATTCTACCTTCTGCCCTTGCGAACCTCCAGCTCGCTCCTTCGTCAGGCCTCCGCATTTGCTGGAAACTTCTGCCCCTAGATCTTTGCAGGGCCACACCCTCCTCAGTCAGGCCTCTGTGGAGGCTGTCTCTTCACACTTGATCTTAGCCAAAAGGCCGAGAAGCGAGGAGGCTGTCTCTTCAGAGAAGTGTTCCTTCTAAGGTAACATGAGGTTTGCATTTCTTTGCAGCCCTGATAACCATTGAAATTGATCTCCTTTAGTCACTTACTTATCATCTGGCTTGCCCTGCAGGATATGAGCTCCATTGGGTAGAGTCTGAAACTCAGATCCTCAATCGATGCTTGCTGAGAGGGGAGGGATGGACAGGTGGGCAGGTGGGAAAGGTTCTCCTTCAAGCTGATGGACCTCAGCTTCCTAGAGGCACACCTGGAGGAGACAAGGGTTGGGGACAACTATTTCCTCCGAAGCACGGGAGGCTCATTTCCACCCCACTTAGTAGTGAATTATGTTACCTGCTGGTGAGGGCAATGCCACAAGGGCTGTAATTAGTTCCCTGATTATTCACAATTGAAGCGATCACGGCTAACGGATGGTGTTTGCCACGAAAACCTGTAGGAGAGCCAGGCCATTTGGCAGCTACCGTGTTCCCAAGAAGGCAGATCAATTTCCATTTGATTTGTTTAAAAATAACAAATAAACAATGCAAGCAAGGTTTGGGTCCCCCCTGTTCTGAAATGTGGGGGGAGGAGGCAGCCCGAAATTGCCAGTTAGGAGAAGACAGGCAGAGCGCATTCACGGCTCACCGGGTTCCCCTATAATCACAGCTAATAACTGTATTTTTCAGCTACTAAACAATTCTGTTATTTTAAAGCTTCTAGTTGGCGAGCTAGCTAAACGATACTCGGGGGCTAGCCATGGAGAGGACTCCTCTGAAATGGAGCACTGAAGCCCATTTTCCCCCCACTTTGTTCTAATTTTATCACAGGCTGGTGGGAGATCCATTGACGGGGAGAGATACTGGACAGTGGGGCTTTGTAGGAAGCCCAGAAATGCACCCATTTCCCTGAAATACCAAAGTAACCAGGATTTCCTTTAGGATCATGAATTTAAAAGGCTTCTCTCCCTTGACTCACCTTTATCTGGGCTCTTCCCTGACCTATACTACTCCCCTGAACATGTAAATAGGTCCCTTCCCCAGCTCAATCTTTCAGGGACTTCCCACTGCCACTGGGATTGGTCTAAAGCAGTTGGGTGACTCACACAGCTCTGCTGGCCTGTCCCCTGCCTTCTGGTCCCATCTTCCTCCCACTCCTGTGCACCACTCCCGCCCCTGCCCCATTTCCTTTATGTCCCAACATAGTGGATTATTATTTGCACAAAGAGGAGTCAAAGTTCTGGACTCTGGAAGCCAATACGCCGGGTTCTAAGTCTGGCTCCAGCATATTTGAGCTGTGTGACCTTGGGCAAGCCATTTGACCTCATGGGGCCCCACACGCAACACCTGTAACATGGGGATAGTAGAAGCACGTGCCTTATAAGGCAGCTGAGAGTCTGAAATGCATGAATGTTGCACAGGGGTCAGAACAGAGCTTGGCAGATGCTGTTGCTCGGAAGAGCTTACTTGTGATGAGGACTCTCTGCAGTGCTTTCTTTCCCCCTTCGCACAGCCTGTTTCCTTTGTCTGAAGTAAACATTCTTTATGTCCCCAAAAACGTATCCTCTTGTTTGACTCAACTTCCGGTTTTTGCCGTAGACATGACCTCTTCCTGGAATCCTCCCAGATCCCATCTCCATGGATTAGGTTCCTTTCTCTGGACCCAACAGGACCCTCCACTCCCTCTGGGAGGACAGGAACTGTGGCTGTCTTTCTCACTCTCATGCCCTTCCCAGCCAGCTCCCCTACCCCCCCGCACCTAGAGGAGCACAAAGTCCTTACTCGGTCCTTAACAAACATCTGCTGAAAGGAGAGGCCGAGCCCAGCAGCAAAGCAGGGCTCAGGCTAAAGACAGCTGACCTGAGCTCTCAGCCAGGGGTGAAGCACTCCCTCCTCTGTGGTTCAGAGTGGTTCTCTGCACGGGGCATGGATGAGTGTGCTTGCTCCAAGTCCGGTTCTGGAAGGCGGGATCACCCTCACCCAGTACCTTGTTAGAAATGCAAGTTCTGCTGTGAAGTGTGTAAACCTGGCGATTCACAGACATGTACCCCTGGGGATAAAAATATGTTTATAAAAAAAAAAAAGAAAGAAAGAAAGAAATGCAAGTTCTGTTGCTCCTCCCCAGACCCACTGAATTGGAATTGGGGGACAAAGCTTTGAAATGTATGTTTTAACCAGCTCTCCGGGGGGGCTTCTGATTCATACTCCAGCAGCTCTTTCCCCTGGCTGATCTCAGAATTCACCTGGAATGCCTTTGCACTATAGGATGTCTGGGATGCGAGGCGCCCCCCAGCCCAACTGCGTGAGTAGCTCTGAGGCTGGGGCTCACTGCCGGCCCTTTTCGCCTCCCTCCCGGATCACAGTGCACAGCCAGGAGCGAGACTCTCCATGCACAGGCACACAGGTTCTAGGGCTCTGTGCTTCCTGCCTAAGCCTTGTGGAAGTTGCATTAACTCTTTTGGTCCACCAGAGGGCCATTCGCCGTGCGGAGAAGGGACAGGGTTTATCCTTCCTGGGCCTGGGGCACATGGAGTCATGGACCACAGAGAGAGAGACAGAAGTGTGTGTCCGAGAACGTCCTCCCAAGCTGTTTGGAAAAATATCCAGGGCAGAGGAAGAGGCACCGTAAGGGACTCTGTGAGGTGTTACTTGTGCTCCTTGCAGTGATCTCAGGACGGCCGAGAGGGACCCTCCCCGGATTCTCTGTTTGACACGCTGCTTTTAAAATCCCTGTTGAGCAAGCTGCTTCAGAAGGTCACTGCAGGGGCGCCTGGGTGGCTCAGTGGGTTAAGCCTCTGCCTTCAGCTCAAGTCTTGATCCCAGGGTCCTGGGATTGAGCCCCACATCGGGCTCTCTGCTCAGCAGGAAGCCTGCTTCCCCCTCTCTCTCTGCCTACTTGGGATCTCTGTCAGATAAATAAATAAAATCTTTAAAAAAAAAAAGTCACTGCAGATCAGTGCGTGGAGGAGAGGCTGTGAAGCCAGGCGCACCTGTGTGTTCCTGAGCACGCACTTCCCTCTTCTGGCCCTCAGATCTTCCATACCGGTAATGAAACTTACCGGCTGAACTGTGGCGAAGGCCCACCTAGGGGAATGGCTGAAACAGGGTGTGAGGGCAGCTGCTCAGAAACTCAGTGTTTCTCAAAGTGCGGCCCCGGCCTGCAAAGTGGCATCACCTGGAAACCTGTTAGAAATGCAAATTCTCAGGTCCCACCGCAGACATACTGGGTCAGAAACTTGGGCTAGGCCAAAGGACTTCCCCTGTCTGAACTCCATTTTCTCAGTTGTGAAACTAGAAATAACTGCAGTACTTAGATCTCAGAGACCCGTTGCAAAGGTTAAATGAGACACGCGTGGAAACTATGAGTGTCTGGCATACAGTAAGAGCTCCATAAACAGGAGCTACTCTTGCTATTACAACTGTTATCCCCTTCCAGGACCCCTGCTCCATGCAGACCTCGAAAAGCGGCTTTTGTTAAAACTCTGCACGAATAACTCTTGTTGGACTTTGCAAAAATGCCAGATTTGGGCTCAGGACAGTCCCCGTGGAACACAACACACGGAACAGAAGTTACAGTGTACAAATGTGTCATACTAATACATGAGCCGGGTTTATAACTCATTCTGAGAGGGACCATCGCTCAGAGCAATACCGCTATTTATCGCAGGGTCCCATTATGGGCTGTGATCTATTTAGGTCTCTCCAGCTGTCAGGAAGACTGGCTTTCCTACCACCAATCAGGAACAAGGAGATGGGCTCCAGGCAGGGAAAAAGAAACAAACAAAAGAGCGAATAGGACTTGAAAAATAGTCCGCTCATGGCTGATGAAATGTGAAAGATGCTGAGGGAAGGAAACAGAGTCAGCTCTGAGTGGCCTTGCGCAGCAACAGAGAAATTTCTAGATGAACTGACTGAAGGAGAGGACTGACTGATGTCTGTGGGCCTCGTGATGCAGAGCTGACAGAGTGAGCTGAATTTTTCAGGCGGGGAAAGAGAAGGAGGATGGAAATTTATCTTCATACATTGCAGGTTTCGATAATCAGGGTAAGAAGTAGAGAATCACTCAGCTAGAGATGGTTCACCTTCAGTAAAATTGGACTTTGCCTCCTTCTTGTCTCTTTCAAGGGACTCTCTTGTCCAGACCTCCTCAGTCGGCTCTACTGGGCTCCAACCACCTCAGGGTCCATCTTTTCCCAAGGGCTTAACTGGCCATCAGCTAAAAAGAAATCATAAGGGTCATTTGCGACGACGTGGATGGAACTAGAGGGCATTATGCTGAGCGAAATAAGTCAATCAGAGAAAGACAATTATCATATGATCTCCCTGATATGAGGAATTTGAGAGGCAGAGTGGGGGGTTTGAGAGGTAGGGAAGGAAAAAATGAAACAAGATGGGATCAGGAGGGAGACAAACCATAAGACACTCTTAAACTCATGAAACAAACTGAGGGTTGCAGGGGGGGTGGTGGTTCAGGAGAGGGTGGGGGGTTATGGACATTGGGGAAGGTATGTGCTATGGTGAGTGCTGTGAAGTGTGTAAACCTGGCGATTCACAGACCTGTACCCCTGGGGCTAATAATACATTATATGTTAATAAAAAAATCACAAGACAGTGTGCTATCTGTAGTTAGCAAGGTTTGAAAACACAAACTCATACAGCTCAACAGTGTTAAAAAAAAAAAAAAGGAAAATAAAAGAAAAAAAAAAAGCCCAAATAACTCAAATTAAAAATAGACAAAAGACCTGAACAGACATTTTTCCAAAGAAGGTATTCAAATGGCCAACAGATACCAGAAAAGCAGCGCAACATCGCTCATCAGGGAAATGCAAATCAAAACCACAACGAGTAATCACCTCAGACAGGTTAGGATGCCAATTATCAAAAAGAAAAGAGATAACAAGCCTCAGCAAGAAGACAGAGAAAGAGGAACCCTTGTGCGCTGCTGGTGGGAGTGCAAACTGGTGCGGCCAGCGTGGGAGACGGTATGGAGGGGCCTCTCAAAAACAAGAATGGAGTCACTGTAGGATCCAGCAATTGCACTTCTGGGTAAATAACCACAGGAAAGGAAATCATGGGGATATCTGCACCCCCATGCTCACTGGGGCATTCTTCACAAGAGCCAAGACCTGCAAACAACCCAAGTGTCCATGGATGGATGACTGGGTAGAGAAGCTGGGGTGTGTATACCCAATGGAATAGTGGCCGTAAAACAGAAGGAAATTCTATTACTTGTAACAAAGACAGGGATTACTCTTCAGGGAAGTGGGCTAAGTGGAATGAATCAGGCAGAGAAAGACAAATACTGTAGGATCACATCTACAGGTGGAATTTGAAATAACAAAACTCCTGGAAACAGAAGAGATTGGTGGTTGCCAGAGGTAGTGGGTGGGGAAAACAGGTGATGTGGGGTGGTTAAAAGATACAATCTTCCGGGGCACCTGGGTGGCTCAGTGGGTTAAGCCGCTGTCTTCGGCTCAGGTCATGATCTCAGGGTCCTGGGATCGAGTCCCGCATCGGGCTCTCTGCTCAGCAGGGAGCCTGCTTCCCTCTCTCTCTCTGCCTGCCTCTCTGTCTACTGTGATCTCTCTCTGTCAAGTAAATAAATAAAATCTTAAAATAAAAAAGATACAGTCTTCCAGTTATAAATACATGAGTCCTGGGGATGTCAGTGACTATAGTTAGTAATATATATAGTTAGTAATATTGTATTACATACTTTAAAGTTGCTAAGAGAGTAAATCTTAAAAGTTCTTCTCGTCCACACACACAACTAATGATGTGGGGTGATGGACACACTTACTGTGATATTTCACAATATAGGCATGTGTCAAGTCATCACCTTGTACACCTTAAACTTACTCAATGTTATACGCCAGTTACAAATCAATAAAGCTGGGGAAAGAGAAACAGAATTCTAGGAGAATATGTGATGGGGTAAAGAATCATGAAATATGCAATTTACTTTCAAATAGTTTAGGAAAACGTGTGTGCGTGTATGTGTGTGTGCATGTGTATGTGTGTGCAGAGAGAGAGTGAGAAAGAGCAGAGATTGTACAGTGGCTGTGATTTTGGGTCTGAGGTGGAAGATATGAAGGTGGTCGCTACTATTCTCAGCCTTCCTCTGGAGCCAGTCGTCCTGGGTTCAAATCTCCACTCTCGCACTTACTCGCTGTGCAATGACTTCGGGCAAGTGACAGAAACCCTCTGGGCCTCAACATCACCATCTTAAAATGGGCATTATTAGAGTACCTACATCACAGGGGTTTTGTGAGGATGAACAAGTTAATGTGCTTCTAAGCATTCCCTGAATGAAGTAGATGTTTGCCCTATTTAACTGTTTGTGATAGATAGATAAATGATAGATAGATAGGTGAGAGCTAGAAGGATAGATGCGTAAATGGATGGATAGATACACATGTGCATACCTGGACAAGTTACTAAAATAAATACATAAATTATATAATGTCCACACTTGGATTCCAGCCTGCAAATACAGGCAGGAGATTTTGTCATCCCCCAGAAACATGCCTTCCCCTTTGCGGGAACAGGGGTGTAGGACGGCAGTGACCGAGACCTACGGCAATTGCCTGGTGCCCAGAGCAGAGGTGCCCTCTGCCTCCCTTCCATCTGCTCCTTTCTCACTCATGGAGGCCACCTCCCTCCAAAGTCAATTTCAGTGCAATCTCACTGTAAGTGGTGCCCTTGTGGATATGGGAGTCTGTTCGGCCAAGGATGGAGCCTCTCTCGTGGTACTGCATGTACAATAGGGCCCGGCACCTGGATTGCATTTTAAACACATTCTGCGCCATTAGGCAGTGCTCATCACTCAGCGGACGGACTGCCGCGTAGCAGGGTCCTCCCGGCCTGGAGCCAAGCTCAGCCAGTCCATCCGGCCTGGGCATCCTGCCAAGAACCTCCAGCTGAGAAACAGGCACTCTTAGGTCACCACACTCCACTGGGGTGACCCAATGAGGAGAAGCCAGCCTGGTGTCCACAGCAGGCCCTCTGTGAATCCCGATGAGAAAGCCAAGTCCTGAGGAACCTTCTAGCCAAGCTCCTTGGGAGCAGATGCTTGTACCAAGAATAAACTCTTTCTTTGGAACAACATCTCTCTCCCCCTTGCTCAAACACTGCCGCCACTCTAATCTGATCTTCCTTCTGATCCTCTGACACACCTGGAACTTTCTCTGACAAACAAATAAATAAAATCTTAAAAAAAAAAAAAAAAGGACAGAAATTCCCTAACGCTTGGGATCTTGACTCGTGCAAATCCTCTCAGGAACATTCTCTCCTCTGCTGGTTCTGTTCACTGTACGGGTCACCTCCTTAGAGAAGCCTTCCTGGATCACACAATACCAAAAGGTTGCCTTTTGATTGTCCTTTATCTGTAAACTGTTTTTCCCTCTCTCTGTGCCTTTTCTTCCCCATTTGCAAATAAGGAAAACGATGGTAGTGGACATTCTCTATTTGCTCTCCTTTTCCACGTTCCTCTAGTCTCTATGGGGCCGATCAAAGGTTTTCTCACATCCTCAGGCTGGATTCAGTCAATGAGAGATCAGGCTATTTATTCACCCAGCTCACTGTCTGGTGGGCGGTGGCTCCATCCCCCTTCCTCTATCTCCTGATTAGGACCTCAGGGTCCTAACTTCTAGGAACTGCTCCCCACTCCCCACATTGTGCTCCTTCAGCACCATTGGTGGTCACAGTCCCCTGATGTGGCTGACCTCAGGTGCCTCCCATCCCCTGCTGGTAGCCCTGCCCACACCTTGTGAATAAACCCTTCACCGCACTGGATTCAATTTCCCTTTGACGTGTGCCATCGGCTTCCCACCAGGATTCTAACCCAATAATAGTATCAACTTCATAAGGTTGTTCTGGGAATTAAGTCAGTTTCAGTGCAGGGTACCCAGGAAGTGCTAAGATTATGATGTGTTCATCTTGTTCTTATTTTCCTTCCTCTCACCACATTTTACACTTACTTGTGTGTTAACTGTTCACTCTGTTTCTCTGCAGGCACTCTACAGTTTGCGTGGAGATGAAGTCCATGCCTGTGTCTGTCTGATCTTTGATGATCTGATGCCTGGTGTGCAAGAGACCTCAAAAAAAAGTCTGAAAAAAAATGTCCAATGAGTGAATGGATGAATGAGGACTATTTTTCACTTTTGAAGCACTTTTATATATTATACTGAATTGCATGATTTGGCTGATCTTAGAATGTTTTTGTCTTAAAGAACAGAAGTTGGGCGCCTGGGTGGCTCGGTCAGTTAAGCATCTGCCTTTGATTCAGGTCATGATCCTGGGGGTGCTGGGATCAAGTTCTGCATGGGGGGGGGTCCCTGCTCAGCGGGGAGTCTGTTTCTCCCTCTGACCCTACCCCCTCTTGTGCTCTCTCTCTGACAAACAAATAAATAAAATCTTAAAAAAAAAAAGGACAGAAATTCCCTAACGTTATTACCTCTTAGGTATTCCCTTCGATCCTGGGCAGTTAGCAAGCTAAGAGATATAATCAGCGTTTTATATATAATGAAACAAAAGAAGAACAGAGGGAAAGGCAGGGGGAACCACCAACTGCAAATACTGTCCTGGGCTCTGCTAGGCACTTATCTGATGGACACAATGTAATGTAATGTAATTAACATCCTTAATCCAGATGCAGAGCTGGGGGAGGGAGGTTAGAGGACTCATTGCCCAGGGTCATGCAGCTGGTATGTAGCCAAAGTGGAACCCAGTCCTGCGGGGTGTGACTCTAAATTGTGTGCTTTGCCCAGGCAGCGATGCTCGCCCTGTTCCCCACCCTAGAGAAACTGCATACATGTGCCCAGGGAAAGGTGTACAAAAATATCAGGTCGGAACAGTAAACACAAATGGTAACGATCTCTCAGCGGCAGAAAGGATAAATAAATGGGAACATTTAAATACTGAAAGTAGTATAGGCACTTACACGGAATGAACTAGGGGTGTACATATCACCTATAATATGGAGGGAAGAAACAACAATGTGTGGATGATAAAATAAATGGTCGAAGAATGCATTAGTAAAACACCATTTTATACCAAGTTTCAGACATATACTAAACATTACTATGTATTGTTTAAGGACACAAATATGTAACAGAAATGCTCAAATTCAAGGGATCATCAGCATCAAATTCAAAAAATCTGTAGCCAAAGGCGGGGGATGATACTGCAGGAGAGTAAACCCGGGGTCTCTGTGGTTCCTGTAATGTTTGCCTTAGGCCGGGGAGATGATTGTTATGTTATTTTATATGTTATTTGTCTGGGGGGAAATCCTTCATTTATAAACAAGTGGTGCCTTGCCTAAGGTCACCCAGCTGGTCGAGGATGGAATGCACAAGGGTAGCTGCCTCCTGACTCCTCAGCCAGTGCTCCTTCCCTTACAGCAAGCTGTGCCACAGCCGGTAATTACCCGCATTGTGCAACGTGTGGAAGAGGCCCAATGCCAGGCTGAGTAATCCTTATGTTTACCTCCTTCCTTCCTTGATTACCGCCTGACCATCATCTTTAGCACCTTCTTTCAAGCTGTCCAGATTGCACTATATCCCACGATTTGGTTTCCATATGGCTTCAGTGCAAGAAAGAGGAACTTCTTTTCATAGACTGAATCAGAATGTCTCAAAACAGACAGTGAAAAGTAAACCCCCCCATCAAGAAGCTGTCACAGCAGGTACTCTTGTTGGCCAGCCCAGGGGCCTTTCTGTGCTAGAGGAGATCACCTCTTAGATAGAAGCAGAAAATGATGATACCTCACTTTCCCAGTCTCCCTATGGCACAGCCTGTGAGCTAATCTCCACAAAGAGAAAATCTGCTAGAGGTTCGCAGGAGATATACCCTCCCTGTTGCTAAAAAGGGGGAAGGTATAGGAAAAGGCCTTCTTTCTTTCCGCTTTATGTACTGACAGGGATGATGTGATGTTTGGAGTTGTGGCAGCCAAACTGTGACCATGAGGAAAGGGATAAGGGAATCCTAGAGAAGCTGTGGAGCTGAGCTGCTGGGTGAGCTCTGGAATCACCTACCTCTGGACTGCTTCTTTACTGCAGCAAACAATCAAAGAACAGATCAATATCCTTAACATACTTTTACTCCAGAGTATTATTACTAGCAAATACCTCATGTACTTGTACATCATGACTGTCTGGCAGAAGGTAGGAGGAAAACGTAGGCTTTTTACCCAGGTACAAATCATTTAGACTTGTGCACTCGGAAGTCATCTGTTAAAATACTTAAATAGAAGGGGCGCCTGGGTGGCTCAGTCAGGTTAAGCTGCCTTTGGCTCAGGTCATGATCTCAGGGTCCAGGGATCAAGCCCCATCTCAGTCTCCCTGCTCAGCAGTGAAAGTGCTTCTCCCTCTCCCTCTGCCTGCCACTCCTGCTTGTGTTCTCTCTCTTTCTCTGTCAAATAAATAAATAAATAAATAAAATCTTAAAAAAACCAAACAAACCCAAAACCTAACTAGAAGCTTTCTACTCCTTTATCCTACAATAGTTCCTTCTTGCTCTTTGGATAAGAAGCAATATCCTTAAGCCGTCCCTCCTGGCCCTGGCCTAGCTCCTGCCGGTTTCCAGGCTCACCTTGGGCCACTCTCTCCACATGATTCCTGAGCGCCAGTCACATTAGTTTTGTTGTTGTTTTGTTCCGTTTTGTTTACTTTCTCCAGTGTGCCAACCCCTTCTTCAACTCAGGGTGCTTGCATGGGCTTATCCCTCTACCAGAAATGCTCTTTTCCTCTCCCTTTGCCTGGCTGATTCCAAATCATCATTATTTGATCTCATACTACCCTGGCTTTTTGCTTCCTAGCTCTGTACTTATTTACTTTTCTGTGTATTTATGTTCCTTCAGTGTCTGTGTCCACCAACAGAATTTAAGCTCCATTGAAGCAGATGCTGTGTTGGACCTCACCGCCTCACTATCCAATGCACGATATATGCCTGTTTTCCCAAAGTGAAGATCTGAGCACTTCAACCCATTCTTCAAACCACTGAAGATAGTAAATGTTGACCAGTGTTATCATCGTAGCTTCTCGTGGCCTACCGCTAAATCTCATATCCTTATCCTGGCACTCAAGATTGTCTTTAAAGCATCCTTTGCCTCATTCATTCCCAATATATGCATGGAGCACTTGCCACATTCCGGCGCTATTCTAGGACAAGGCACCTTTCCTTCTTTGTCTTCTTCCCACAGGAGCCAAGTTACCCGCTGTCCCAAACATCCTCTCCACTCTCACCACCCGAGTTCTCACAACCACAAATGGGATACCACTCTTTCCATATTTTTGCTCAAACTTTTTCTATGGCCTACAATGCCTTTCCATTCTCTGGCCACCTGATAGCTCCTTAACCATCGGTTAAATCCTACCCAACACCTTTTATTCCAAAACATGCATTAAGCCCCTTCTAAGTGTCCCGCCATCTCCTGAATCCTACTGGAGACACCACAGGGACACTGAGTGCCTGTGACTCTTCACCACGTGTGTTTGATGCTCCGCATGGTTGGGGCACACGATCTCTTCGTGTGGTGGGAAGAAAAAGAGCCTGAACAGAAATTTACAGACGCTTTTTGCCTCCAAAGGCTTAAAACACCTGAGGCAAGAGTCTCCAAATGCTTATGCTCGTGGACACTTCCTTCAAAAGAAAAAAAAAAAAAAAGCAAATGGGGCAAATGGGCACCCCATTATGCAAATAAATATCTATAAATTCTATGTTAAACTGTATGCTCTCCTAATGACAATGCACATGCAGAAAGGGCCACTGAAAAGCACGAGATAAAAATGTAAAATGCACAGAAATTCTAATGTTTTCTGCCAGCACCCCCGTAGATTGTGTAACCTATCCTTGTTTTAGACCAGCTTGGCCTAATCTCAGAGGACGACTGGCTCATTCTAGCTCACAGAGAATGGGTAGGAGTATCTTCTAGGGAAGGGTAAGGAATTTGGGCCACAATGAGAGAGATGCTTGTCTTGAGGCTTCTTCTACCTTTGTTGATTCCCATGAACCTGGCCTGTCTGTTCTCTGTGTTCCTCAAATCTTGCTTTGGCCAAAGCAGGCAACCTGGCACGCCAAAGGATTATTTATTTTTTTCCTTCTCCTCCTTGCCTTACCTGTTACCTGGGATTAGGCAGCAGCGGGCTGCAGAGCTGGTCTGAGTTTGAGAGCTGACCGTGAAAGTGCCTGGTTCTTCTCTTGCTGGGGTTTCTCATTACAGACGAAGCTGCAACTTTTACTTCTCAAGGTGGGTGGGGGATTTCTGTGAATGTCTCATGCTTTGGAAAAACCAAGCCTGCCAGGAGATGTGTCCACATATTGTTTCCTTTGCTGTGTCACCACAATTTTCAAAGAGCCATGCCATCTCCTCCCTCATCCCATTTACTCCTCCAGCCAGATGGGATCCAGCTGCTTCTCTGGCCTCCCCCCACCACCCACCAGCTCCGCAGCAAGCGGCCCCTCTCACAACAGCCTGGCCTATGTCTCTGAGCTGACACCCTGAACATGGCTGTGTTCATTATCCAAACCTGGGGTCTCAGCAAACCTTCTGCCCAGGGCCTTCCTTGCAGTGGCCTGGGCTTTGAGAATAAAGCCACCAGATGCCCCTTTAAGTGAACCTGCTTTCTTCCTGGCCTTGGCCTTACATGCCAGTTCAGGTGGCCAACCACCCCAGTTCACGTGGGCCTGTCCCAGTTTTAACACTGAACATCTCATGTCCTGAAAACCCACTCAGTCCAAGAAGGACCAACCATGTAATCGGCAGGACCCAGTGCAAAATGAAAGCACAGGAACTGCTCAAAGATTTATGAAGCATTTCAAGACGGCGACAGCAGAGCTTTAAGCCACATGTGGTGTCCTGATCGTGGGGCCCTTGGGTGACTGTAGGCACCGCACACTCCTGAAGCCAGCCCTGCTCCCGTGCAAATCACCACAGTAACCTTAACCCCAAGGGCATAAATCCCGTACAGAAAATGTGTGGTGATCGCCACAAGGCTGTTAGTTTCTCAGAGCAACAGGTGCTGCCGGGGCCACAGAACTTGCCCCTGACCCTTCCTTCCGCCCAACCTCGCACCTATGCCTGAGCTTTCTGAAACACAGAATCACTCCTCTCCCCAGCACAGAGCCCTCTGATGCCCTCCTGGTTGTCCACAGTGTTCTCAAATGCGAGTGATAATAACAACACAGAAATGGCAAGCGGCCCGTATTGACTCACATGATCTTTGCTATCCTGTTCCTTAAACATGTCCCAACATAAAACTCGGCATCAACTTCATAGGTTCACAGCTCTTATCCAATCATGAAGCCGAATTTGTCAATTAAAAAGAAAAAAAAAGGACACCTATAGAACCAGTAAAATTAAAATTAACATTAATGGGATGAGGTTGCTTGGCCAAAACTCGGGTGCCCCCGGGCAGAGCGGCGATGGTGCCACGTTAGCTGCTACGATGTAGGTCGGCTCTTTCTCATGGGGGTTCCCCTTTGTGCACTGGCCCCGGGATGGCTCAGTGCTCCATGCCCCTCCCTTGGTTGAACACACTGGGATAACTTTTTTCGAATACCGGGTTCTGACACTAGGTGAACCTCACTTGCAACAAGGATGAGTTCCACCTCTGCTCCTTTCCCATTAACCCCTGACAGTGAAAGTCCTGCTAATCAGCGCCAGCGAGTTCATAAATATTAACGCACGCAAGCGCACTGTAATTCCATCACAATGCCCAGTTATAAGTGGGCCACCCAAATGACCTAAAAAATGCCCACGTTAATTTTAAAACTATCATTGAAATATGAATAACAGAAATCAGTGTTTACTGGGCAACTACCATATGCCAAGCACTGTTCTAAGTTCTCGCCATATAATAATTTACTTACTCCTCATGACTCCATGGGGGCAGGCACTATTATTAGTCCCCTATTACAGACAAGTAGCCTGAGGCTCAGAGAGGTGACATCAACTTGTCCTGAGTTATCCCACCAGAAGGTTTCTAAGAAAAATTCTCAAACTGAACTCCCAGACTGCTGATTGGGCACAGAGGACCTTGAGAGGTTCTTGGCTTTAGTCTGATATTGCAGAACGAAGTTCCAACACCTGAGTTTGCCAGTAAGACTTCTTTGTCTTGCCTGTTGACCTCCTGTCTCCATGGCTTGCTGGTCCCCATCTCATCCCACATCTTTGGTGCCGCTAATGAAACCCGGAGAGGGCATCAAGCTCTGTCACAGTTCTCTGTTCCTTATGCTTCAAAGTCTTCTCCTTGCCTGGGGTGTTCTAGTCCTTTCCCACCCGGAAGCCTCTGTGTTCTGCGGGATGATCAATGTCCCTTCTCCAGGATGCTGTTTCCGAATACGGCAAGGCTGGTGCTTCTCCATTGGGTTCCCACAGTACCAAGGCCCCATCTTCTTTTCCCAAAGACACCACTGACGTCCTCAGAGGCCCTGCACCAGCACCCCTCAGAGCTGAGCCAGCCAGACCCTCCTCCCCTGGAGATTCTAAACTAAGTTGCCTCGGAGCCTGGGAATTTAAGTCAGAAGTTGTGCTGTGCTAACACTTGGCACGTATTTATTTAGTGCTTGCTTTGTGCCAGCCCCTGTTCGAAGGCCTTTGCCTAGTTCACCCCATTTCAAGCCCACGGCAGTCCTACAAGATGGGTACCACGGTCTCCCTACTTTATAGACAAGGAAGTTGGTGCACAGAGAGAACAATGAAAGAACAATGAATCCCCTGCCATCATACCAACAATGGCAGTGCCAGCGTGGACTCTAGAGTCCATGCTTTGAGCCTTGACACCACACTGCCCTTCTACTTCAGGGGAGCCAAGATCACGGCTGGTGTCATGATAAAAAGCATGGGCAAGCTGAAAGTGTATCAGACACCAGATGAAAAAAAAGAAAGGAGATGCTGGTTCATAGTAAGGAGACAGGAGCTAAGGTAGGACAAAACTCAAGCCCATGGAGCGAGGCAGAGAGACCCATCTGCCTTCAACCGCTGAGCCATTGTTCCTGGTGACCTGCTGGACATCTTGTCTTGGAGCCCAAGGGCTTCCCATGGACGTTATCCATTGACTTTTGTTTTAAAACCCAACTTAGATTGACTGAGATTCTTTTCTTTCCACCAATACTAAAAAACACAAAGACACTGGAAAGCCAGCAGCCCCATGAACTCTAAGACCCTTAGAGCCAATACACATTTTTGCTGCTCCTAAAAGGAAACTTACTGTTGGTTCAGTATACAAGATCTGGGTCATACTTAGACTAATTTTTTAACTTAAGTCTATCCCATGCAATTATATTTAGGACATACTTATACTAAAAATTCATTTGTGGTTTCTCTGAAGTTCAAACTTACCTGGGTGCTCTGTATTTTACCTGGCACCCTTAACCAGGGGTCACGTGAGAACTGCAGACTCTCAGGCCACCCAGACCCACTAAATCAGAACCTGCATTTTAACAGCTAATAAGCAAGCACATTAAAGTTTGGCCAGTCCAACTAAGAGATGAATCAAAGGCAGTGCAAAGATAGTATGGCAGCTCCTTGGTCATTAGGGACCCAAATTCTTCCTATTTTTTCTCTCTCCAACATCCTTATCTCCTGGGTCACTTCATGGTCCAAGAGAGCTTCTAGGGGCTTTCTCTGTAAGTCTGGTATCCAGATGTAAACAAGGGGAAAAGATCGAGAGCTATTTCCTGGAAGTCCTACCCAGTGGCCTCCCCACTGACTGCTTCTACCTGCGAGGGAAGCTGGGACATGGAGATTTTCAGTTGGGTGCTGGGTACTTCTGTGACTTAGGTGTGCATGTGTATGTCAACGGGGTCGTTATTCACCAAGTAGTGGAGGTTGACCAAGAGGCCCCGACCAGGGACGCCTGGGTGGCTCAGTTGGTTAAGCAGCTGCCTTCAGCTCAGGTCATGATCCCAGCGTCCTGGGATCGAGTCCCGCATCGGGCTCCTTGCTCGGCGGGGAGCTTGCTTCTCTCCCTCTGCCTCAGCTCTCGCTCTCTCTCTCTCTTTTAAAAAAAAAAAAAAAAAAAAAAAAAGAGGCCCCGACCACAGCAAAGGAACACAGAAGGGCGACAAGACCCTTGAAATAAAACTATTTAAAAGAAAGGTTGGGTGACTGCCTGCCGCTCAGGTCATGATCCCCAAGTTCTGGGATCGAGTCCCACATGGGACTCCTTGTTAAGCGGGGCATCTGCTTTTCCCTCTGTCCCTCTCCCCTTTCATACTCTCCCTCCCTTTCTCTCTCAAATAAATAAACAAAATCTTAAAAAAAAAAAAAAAAGAGGGAGGTCCTAGCTGCGTTCTATATCTGGGCTAATTACAGTGCTCAGTTCAACAATAGGGTCTATGCTGGGTATAGCCTTAGCTAACGAAGCTCGCACACACCCAGACCCCTTAACACCGCGCTCAGAGCAGTGGCTGATCGCAAGAGTGCTAAAAACTACGCAAGTGAGCACGAAGCGCTCTTGGCTGTGCTAACCCCCAAAGTAGAGGATTGTGGGCCCTCGAGTAACCACGTGGCTGGCTCCCGTCGGGATTTAGGTCACCAAGTGAAGCCTTTGGGAACTGTGCGGAATCCCTCTTCAACAGCGACATCACGTGGCTGCGAGAAGGAACAGCACCGACGGGCTGAACAGAGCCGCGGGCACTGCTCACTGTCCCAGATGCCTGCTTCCCTACAGGAGGGATATGCCCTTGACGTGTGGGACCCCGCGGAAGGCTGTACACGGAGGCCTCAATGTCTCACTGGCAAAGATGTGAAAGATGTGCCAGTGCTCCACTGGACACACAAACGCGCCGTGAACATGTTTTGCACCGTGAGACCGAGGAGTGGAGAGAATCACTATGGGACTGGGATGGTTAAGGGTGGTATTTTTGGTGAGGGCAACTTTTTGCTGCCTGTCCCGTCTCACGCCTCAGGTTGGGGTTAGGCCAAACCCAGAGCTACTCCGGGATCTTTTCAAGCCGGATTCCTCTCAAGTAATGCCAAACTGGACTGAATCAGGGTTTCTTGATGTTTGTTACACACGGTGCCAAATACACTTCCCAAGCAAGGAGCGTTTCTCTTCAAATAGCAGTTGAGCATGGCAGGCAAGTCGTGACTGGAATTGGCCTGTTCCGTGCCGCCTTATTAACAGGCTACCTCTCTTTAAGTGGCATTCCTTTCGAGGCAATTTGCAGAGCAGTGATAAAAAGACCCTTGGCCAATATAACTCCTTCTTGAGGGATATACAACGACTCTCCTCACTTGCTGTCGGGCATTTCTGCAGAGGCCGGCCTGGAGGGGTAGAAACGTCTGCCTCCTGGCAACAGCGGGGACCGATGGGACAAGAAGCCACACAGAGGGCCGAGTCTGCAGGACCCACCAGGGGGTGTCAGTGAGAAGAGGGAGGAAGGGCCCCAGTCTTTGCAGGCAAAGTGCCTGGTTAGCAAAAAAAAAAAAAAAAGTAACAAAACAACCCAAGCCCCTTTCTGTCTCTGCAGGTAAGGGGGATATTTAGAAGAGGGGGGAGAACAAGGAAAAACAAAAAGTAAGGAATGGAATGGGGAAGAAAGATTGGAATCTGAAGCGTTGAAATATTAAATGGATTGTATAAAATCCACCCGACGGTTTCCATGTCTGTGATTCATCGCTTACACATGGCTTCAATTTCCTTTGAAATCCAGATGTGTTTGAAAAGCATGTGCTCGGAAAAGCAGACAGAACAAGGGTAGGATAAAAGGGAGCCTGGATCTCATAGTTTCCCTCAAAACAGAGATTTGGATATTTCTGGTCACCTCCCCACCTCCCCCCCGCCCCCGGCTTCTCAGTGCCTGGTGGATTAAATAGATGGTGGAGGACAGATCCATTTTCTGGAGAGAAAGGGTTTTCAGATACTGGAACACGGACCTCAGAGCCTCCAGGGAGAACAGAGATCGCAACCAGGGCATCTGGAAATGAAACAGGGACCCCAGCTCACTGCCACAGCTCGCCAGTGTTATTACAAGCCACGACTGGCTCTGGGCTTCTTCCTAAAACATACCAGCAACTGTGGCTTCATTTGGTTGATGCAGGTCCAGATGCTGTTTGGAAGAATGCTAGCTTTGTTCCTGACCTCCCACAGCTCACTTTTTCCAGAATTCAGATAGAATCAATGTCTTGAGTATGAGCTCCATCTGCTTTCTGACCTCATCTCCCCTATATTCATTCCACTCCAGCCACACTGGCCTCTTGAGAATCCCTCGACTGTGGCAGATAAGCTGCTACCTCCAGGCCTTTGAATGTACTGTTTTCTCTCCTTCTCAAGACATATGCTTGCTCCTCATGTCCTCAAGTCTCACCTTAAGTGCCACCTTCTCCCACAACTTTACTTAAAAGTTCTAAACAACCCATGGCTTCCTAACTCCTCTGTCTACTTCACCACGGTTTTTCTTCTAAGCACTTATTCCTATCTAATACAGTACATAATTTATTGGCTTAGTGTATGCTTTGTCTGTCTCCCCCCCAACTAGACTGAAAGCTCCATGAGGACAGGCTGTTGGTTGGTTCTGTTCACTGCTCAATCCCCAGTACCAAGGACAAAGCCTGCAACATGGTAGGCCCTTAATACAGATTTGTTAAATGAATTAATAAAGCGAGTAAATAAGAATGGACATTTAGGCGATTAAAAAAGATGAGCACATAGCAGCACCAGGAGTTAGACAGTCCGGGGAGAGCTGGGCTCAAATTGACTTGGTTTCATTTCCGCGAGGAACCTGACTATATACACCTGGTAGAATATGCCAACATTGGTCCACAAGGAAGACCCAGGGACTATGGCCAATGCTAGGACCACCCTGGGCATGGTATTACCTGCCCCACACGTGTTACACCTTGGTCAGAGCCACTGATGGTTCAGGGCAATGTGCCTTGACCTGGCATTCAAGGCCCTCCCCAGCCTGGCACCAATCAGCCTTAACATCTATGTCTCCAACACTTTTCCATACTATATTCATTCACTCAACAAAATATTTTAAGTTTAGGTTAAAAATCCATCCCAAGTTTGCATTCAACTCCATTATATAGTTTTTTTAAAAGATTTTATCTATTTATTTGACAGACAGAGATCACAAGTAGGCAGAGAGGCAGGCAGAGAGAGGAAGGGAAGTAGGCTCCCTGCTGAGCAGAGAGCCCAACGCGGGGCTTGATCCCAGGACCCTGGGATCATGACCTGAGCCAAAGGCAGAGGCTTCAACCCACTGAGCCACCCAGGTGCCCCTCCATTATATAGTTTTGCTTGGCAGAATATTAAAAGAACATTTTTGTTGACAGACTCTTAATTTTAGCTCAACTTCCCCACCTTTGCTCATCTAAATGGAGTGTCAGGAAATTCTGTGATTCAGGGATTATGACTTTCCTCTCGGGAGTTTCTCAGTGTCTGGGGTCCTTGAAGATACTAAGAATGACTGGCTTTTCTTTGGTGGCATTTGTTAAGCAACAGACAAAGCATAATCCCAGAGCCCAGCCAAATGCAACATGTACCATGTCATCCAACCCACAGTGCATGTTGGCATATCCACCTGAAAAACACACTGACACACACACAAACATAAACACACAGACACGCTGACTCAAACACATACAAAAGACAAACATGTAGACATACAAGTGTGACACATATTAGGCAAGCCTCCATAAACATGCTGAATTTCTTGGTCTAAGTTCAACTAAGGTCTCAATGCTCTGCTTAGACTGTTCTGGAAGATAACATTGAAAGACACCGACAGCATGCTATTTCATGAGGAAAGGCATGGGTTCTTTACTCCAAAGGGTAGTTCATTTATCTTTTCTCCCCCTGGGATTGACTGTCTTGACCAACTCAAATGTTGCCTTTGTTTTGTACTGAAATAGCCATAGTCCAACCTTATATCAGGTAGTTCTGATAGCCCTGACCTAGCTAAACCATTAAGTAACTTACTTTACAGGGATTATTGTAAGAAAAAGTATTTGCACTGGGGATGTGCTATGGATACAATAGGAAATAACTGTATTCAGGGCTCTGATTTGAGAAGGATAGGTAATCACAGGCAGGGAAAAGCAAAATAGGAACATACTACAACTCTTTTAATTTTTTTTTTTTTTTTGGTCCTCGAATCGGAGATAAGTGTTCTAAGGGTGATCTCCCTGGTAGTTCAAGGTCACTATAACTGATCTGACAAAGGAAGATAAACAAGGAAACACTTGTTTCAGGGGAGCAAGGCAGGAGTGAGGAATCCCTTTGCCCTCTTGCCTTCCCTAGCCTCTTGGATCCCCTACTTCTTTTAGCTATTTCTTGCTGGAAACAATCTCAAAAGACTTTCTCTACTGGGTACAGAGCTGTTTATCTCAATTTCACAACTCTGGGATATAAGGTACATGCATGAATACATCACACACACACGTGTACACACAAACATCCACAGAACTAAAAGTTTTCAGGAAAGTTTCTTGTTTTTTTAAATGAAAAGCAATCGATTAGAGGCACATCAATCTAGCCATGGAGTGAGAACTTTTTAAGGAAAGGAAGAATTGTTCTCATTAAGCCCTAAAACAGTATTCTTTTCCATTGATCATCCAAACCAATTTGCTCTATGTAGAATTGCTGTGTTAAAAAAAAATGAGCTGTTGATTCCATTCAATACCAATTACATGGATTTTTTCCCCAACATAAGGTGCACTTGTAGTTTTTCTCAGTCTCATAATTTAAAAAAGGTGAGAAGCTATGTGTTCTGAATCAATTCACTTAGATTTCAAGGGGGCACAATGGAACGTCTATTGTTCCTGAAATAACAGAATCCCCACTACTCAGCACACCTGAGGGGGTCGGAATAACAGGAATTTGTCCCAGCAAGGTTCTTTGCCTTAGGCCCATTGACCCAAAATATCTGTGGCTAGAGTTCAGAAGTCTGTGAATTGGGTGGGAAAAGTCTGCTTATCAGTTTTCACAAATTTCCGCTTAAAATTGAGCATTTCAGTCAATTATGACTAGAAACAAAAATGACTCTAGTATTAGTATTGTCTGTGGCTTTTCACTTACAGAAATCATAGCTTATACCAAATTATAGGCTTCTTTTGTAATGCAATGTAGTGTATTTTATACATTTAAAAACATCATTGTAAAAAAGAGTTCATAGGTGTCCTCAGATGGCAGAAGGGGTTCATGGCACATTAAGGTTAACCCCTGTTCTGGGAGTCCTGGGTCGTGAGTAAGCAACAGAATCTGGCATAGCTGATGGGGGTACTTGAAATCCCATTAGGAAATTCCTTTGGGCCTTGAAGGCTTCTCCACTTCCCAGAAAATGCTCATTCTAATGCCTAGGGATGAAATACGTATTTAAAGTTCTTTGAAGAAGCACCAGAGGGGAAGAGGAAAGATAAAAATATCTCCCCCATCCTTCCACATATCCTGGGGCACCTGCGTGGCTCAGTAAGTAGAGCACCGGACTCTTGAGCTCAGGTCTTAGTCTTAGGGCTGTGAGTTCAAGTCCTACATTGGGCATGGAGCCTACTTAAAAAAAAAAAAAAGTTATCGTCTTTTACACTAGTATTTTGTAAACTTTTTCCCCCTTAATATTCTGATGCTAAAAATGTTTTTAAAGAGTATTTTTAATAAACTTTATTTTTCAGTACCATTGTTAGGGTGTTTGGTTTCTGATCCTAAGCCTTTTTATCTGAGGGCAGACTCTGCCCCAACACTTGACCTGTGTTCTTCCATTTATTTCACAAAGCACTCTTTGGGGAGCTACCATCACGAACTCTCGTCAGTGCTGCCACTGTCACAGCGAATCTCTGAGCATACTTCAGTTTTATGGTCGCTGCACCATTCCTGGGACTGGATGTAACTTTTATCCCAACAGACCGGAGAGTGGAAGGGGAGTCCACTGGCAACAAAGAGCACTATTTCTTGAGAAACATCAGAGAAACAAAGGAAGCCCCAGCATTAGCAATTCCTCTTCTACTGAGTTGTCATTACGCCAGGACTTTAGGCTGTGCCTCGAATACCTGACCCCACATCCCACCCCTCTTTTTAAAAATTCTAATAGCCTCAGGCTCAGGGTATCCACTCAGCTAAGCTTCCTTCCTGGGAATGGTCATTCGCCACCTGGTGGCCGAATGGGGAATTGCACCCTTCCCTTGGCCCTGGAGGGAGATCACCCTGGAAGGGCCTGGCTGGGTGAGGCTGAACAGTGAAAATCACTGGGGCCAGGGCTCTGCACCCAGCATCTGGCTGAGATGTTAACGCCCTCAGTCTTCACTGTGGACACATCTGGATGCCTTACAAAACTCTTTCTACCGTACATCGGGCTGGGGAGATGTAATCACAGCTGCCACCAGAGGGTCATGTTAACCGAACAGTTTTTCTGAACAAAACTAACTTCCTGGGGAAAAACAATACACAAACCATACTTAAAATTTGTTAAATCTGAATAATCCTGATAAGTGAGTTGCTCTTTTTATTTAGACTTTCTGTTTTATGCTAGGTGCTGTGCTGTGTTTTGCATTCAGTGTCTCATCTGCTTTTTTTCTTTTTTAACAGCTCTGAGAGCTAGAGATGAAATAAATATATTCCTGTGATGAAGCTGAAGCTCTGTAAAGTGAAAACACTGTCCAGGTTCCCGAGGATGGTATGTGACAGAACTGGCAGTTCCGTGCAGATCTTTCTGACACCGACCACACACAGGTGCACCCACACAGACACACACATGCACGCGCACACACACACACACATTTAAGGACATAAAAGATCAGCTCTCTTACTAAGCTACCCTCTATACAGCAAACATATCATCAAAGCACAAATCTAGTGCTATTACTAGAAAGACTAGTTAGTTACAGGCAAGAGAGAGAGAAATATTATTCATCACAATACGGTTGCAATGGAATTTTCAAGGATTTGCTTTTTATTAAGAATATTATTTTAGGGGCACCTGGGTGGCTCAGTCAGTTAAGTGTCTGCCTTTGGATAAGTCATGATCCCAGGGTCCTAGGATCGAGCCCCACATTGGGCTCTCTGCTCAGTGGGGAGCCTGCTTCTCCCTTCCTTCTGCCTGCCCCCCACTTGTGTTCTCTCTCTGTGTCAAATACATAAATAAAATCTTTAAAAATATATATTGTTTTAAATAAACAAATGCTAGCAAATAGATAGAACCTGACCACATACTGACAAGGATTTTATGCCATGGCCAAAATTGACAAGGATTTTATGCCATGGGATTTATCCCAAGAATGTAAGGGTGATTCAACATAAGAAAATTAATCAATGGAATATATAAAATTAATAGAACGAAGAAAAATATATAATCACCTCAAATGATAAAGTAAAGCATTTGACAAAAATTCAACACCATTTAATGATAATAAATCTCAGATAACAAGGAACAGAAGGGAACCTCCTCAACACAGTAAGAGAACGTTTATGAAAAACTCACAGGTAACATCATTCTCAATGGTGAAAGACTAGAACTTTTCCCTCTAAGACTAGGAACAAGACAAGCATGCTTGCTTTCCCCACTGGTATTTAACATTGTACTGAAGTTCTAGCCAAAGCAATCAGACAAGAAAAAGAAGGGCATCCAAATTGGAAAAGAAAGAAGATTATCTCTGTTCACAGATGACATGATCTTATATACAGAAAAATCACAAAGAATCTATAAGAAAGCTACTTGCACTTATAAATGAACTCAGCAAAGTTTCAGGGGACAAGATGAACACAAGTTGTATCTGCACTCCTGCAATGAACAATTGCAAAGGAAAATTAAGAAAGTGATCCCCTTTATAATAGCATCTAACCTAAAAAGAAATTTAACAAAGGAGGTAAAAAGGACTGCATACTGAAAACTAAAAGATATTACTGAAAGAAATTTAAAAAGACCAAACAAATGGCAAAACATCCTGTGTTCATGGACTAGAAGACTTACTACTGGTAAGATGTCAGTACACAGGAAGTGATCTATACATTCAGTTGCCTATTGAATCTTAATGGCCTTTCTTTCCCCCCAAAAGTGAAAAAGCTATTATTCAGACTCATATGGAATTGTAAGGGGGGTCCTGAGTAATCAAAACAATCTTCCAAAAAAAAGCAATGTTGGAGTACTCATATTTCGCCATTTCAAAACTTACTGCAAAGCAACAGTAATTAAAATAGTGTGGTACTGGTATAAGGATAGATGTGTACACCAACGGAATAGAATCGAGAGGCCAGAAATAAACCTATGCATCTATGGCCAACTGATTTTTGACAAGGGTGCACGTCCATTTAGTGGGGAAAGAACAGTCTCCTTGACAGTTGGTGCTGGGACGAGTGGATTTCCACATGCAAAGAATCACCTGATTCTTTGAAGTTGGACTAAAGCTCAACGGAAGTTGGACGCACTAACCTCACACGTTAGACAAAAGATTAACTCAAATAGATCAGTGACTTACATATACGAGCTAAAACTATAAAACTCTTGGAAGAAATCACAGGGGTAAATCTTCATGATCTTGGATTTAGCAACAGATTCTTATATATGATACCAAAGCACTAGAAAAAAAAAAAAAGAAAGAAGGTGTGTGTGTGTGTGTGTTTGCGTATCGCCAGAATTAGGGGAGGACAAAAACTAAGAACAGTAACTTTTTACAGTACCTTCACGCAGGAATGGAATCATAGCTCAGATGTGGTAAAATGCCTGGAAAAATCTATAGATCACTTTAGGTATATTGACAAGCTAACAATATTAAATTTTCTGATCCATGGCACAGATCTTTTTCAATGTATTAGGATCCTGAAACAAGACAGTAAGTGACTTATTCAAGATCATACAACTCACGTGGAAAAATGACAAGTGGAACCCAGCTAAGTTCTCTCTCCCAGGACTCAAAGCTGAGCTCTCTCTTCCAGGGAGGGCCAGGACTATTATTCATTTGTAATTTGTGATAATTCAGGCAAGGGCTGTTCTCTGTTCTCTCCTGCTCTTGGGAAAGCTTCCCCATAGGCCATGTAAATGGTGTAGGGGAAAGGTCGAAAAAAATATACTTCACTACTGATAATCACATTGCTTTGGAGTACACTTCAGCACTTTAGAAGCGTCCATTTATATATTAAGAATGAGTATGCTAATTGCAAGCCATTCTTATGTATCCTTGAGGGATCTCTAACCAGGAAAGCCTCCTTTGAATTTACTCTCTTCCTTCAACAAACACCCCATACTTGAGACTTACTGATTATACGCACTGAGTCTGAATTGCAAGATTTTTTTTTTGTAAAGATTAAATGATTAAGGTAGAAGGAGAATGGAACTAACTACCATTTACTGCACCTAGGATGTGCCAGGCAAGGGAATCATTGTTCTCAGCTCATACCTAAAAGGAGGGTTCAGCTTTTCTGCAGAGTAGCCCCTCCTGAAAATGAACCGCACCCTCCCACCCCCACCCCCACCCCAGTGCAGTAATAAGAAAGGATATTTAAGCAGAGTCCCATGGGCGGTGAAGGGAAAGTGATTTTAATAATCAGCCACCACATACAGGATGAAAATCTCCTTCAAACACCTATTTTTTTTTTTCCACGCAAATCTCTCCTTGCCAGTTACCTCATCTTTCGGTCTCCCTTTCCCTTAAAGCATCACAAAAGAAATGTCTTCCATTGTCCTGGGCAATTCTGCTGTGCCTCTAGATTGTACACATCACTCAGGAGGACAAAAGCCAGGATGTTAACTGAACAGTGACAATCAAAACTATTTTTGCAAGGCAAGTGCATGCATGTGTTTGCGTGTGTGTGTGTGTGCGCGAGTGCGCGCGTGTGTGTCTCCGATGTTTTTTGCTTCATCTGAAATCACTTATTATCTCCTTTGATCTTTAAAAGAATTTTAAAAGATTAGTTCATCCCATTTTACAGGAGAAAGACTGAAAACAATTTGGTAACTTGCCAAAGCTGCACAACTTGTCCGTGGGGGCAGCTACTTAGGAAGGCAGGCTTGACTCCAATATTCATGATGTGAAAGGCTGGTCCCAGCAATGGAAGACTATGAAGAATGCTTTTTGGTTTCCACATCCATTGGTGAATTTTTGCCTCCATTATATTGGACCTTCTCCAACGGACTCCTAGTGAGTGGTGTGGCCAGCCATGGGTTAGGTCCCCCCAGGAACTGATAGTCTAAGCAGGCTGCACCAAGCCACGCCAGTGGGGCAGATCCAGCGTGCCGCGGGAAGGTGGGGCTGCACTGGCACACAGCAGTGCATATTCATATTCATATTCATATTCATATTCATATTCATATGAATTCATCTACATATTGTCTGTGCCTGTTTCTGCACTAGGACGGTGGAACTGAGTCACTGAGACAGACTGAATGGTCTGCAAATATTCACTCTCTGACCCTCCGCGGGAAAAATGTATGCCCATTTCTGGCCTAGAGATGCAACTGACATCCAGACTGGAACTCGAAGCCCAGAGTGTGGAGGGAGGTGGTAGGAGCTGGGACTTCCTATGAGTGGAACTCGGTTATTAAAACACTCACGGGTCATCGGCAGCCCTCCGTCTCCCCATTTGCTACCATGATCTTAGGACCCTGAAAATAACCGATTCATGAATTAAGTCAACAGAGTCGGTACTTGCTGTGTGTCGAGCTCTGTCATGGGTGCTGGGAACACATCTGTGAGCAAAACAGACCAAAATATGAGTGTAGTGTGGGAGGGACAAAGGCCGAAGTGACTGGGGCCAAGGGAGAGCTCAGAGTGAGGTCCTTGGTCTACTGGGAGGGAGGCAGGGCCAGGTCATGGAGGCTCCTGTGGGGTCTTACTCCAAACACAGTGGGAGGCCCCTGAAAACTTGAAGCAAGGTGGATTTGATTAGTTGATACAAAATGATGACTCCAGCCCCTCTTTGGAGAACAGGTTACGGGAAGACAAAGGTTGGAATGGGCAGAACAAGGACGTTGTGCTTCAGAGGCACTCAGGCATCAAGCAGCGGCAGCTTGACTAGGCTGGTAACCGGGGAAGTGGGGAAAACCTCATGGGTTAGGGATATACTCGGAACTAGGGATATACTTGGAACTAGGGATATACTTGGAACTAGGGATATACTTGAAACTAGGGGAAATACTTGGAACTAGGACTAAGAGGCCTCGTGTAGAGTGGATTCTCACACAGGAGCCCAAACCTCACTGAAGGCTTCTCAAAGAACTGATTCCCACTCCCAGCCCGCCCAGGCGGGGTGGAAGCGGCCTGCCGTCCCCAGGCTCAGTGGCACCAGTGGCCTGTGGCCACCTGCTCAGAGGCCACCCTGCAGCAGCCACCCCCACAGAAACAGGGAGACGCAGCCTCAAACAAACGGAGTGCCTGGCGCCGGTGGCTGGCTCCCTCGCAGAAGGATGGATTGGACTGGTTAGAAAGAGCTTGACACTCCTGTTGCAGATCCATTAATGTCAGCCACAGGTTAATTCTGAGCAATTTCCAGGTGATCCAATAATTCATTAAACTGACGAAAACAAATCTTTGGAAAATCGAGCCGGTGACAGATAAAAAGCCAGTGATTTATTGTCTGGAGAGGAGTAAGTGTCTCCCGTTCTAGGCTTCAGTCTGTTGAGTGAAACGAAGTGTGCAGGAAGAACAAGGTGGGTGTGAGTTCCACTTAACGTGTGGTGTTCAGGCCCAGGGTGGCCTGCCCTTCATCATGCTTAGTCCATGACGTATTAAGGTAGAAGGAAGCACAACGTGGCAGGAAGACGGGGATTGTGAGGTCAGGCGAAACGTAGCTTGAGTTCCTGCTCTGCCGGTTATTTGTGCCTGTGAACTTGGGCAAGTTGCTTCATATTTCTGAGCCTCCACTCGTTCATCTCTTCAACTGGGGTAATCGTGTATGTTCCCCTGTACTCAGGAGTAGATATACAAATTGTGCACGGAGCCTAGCACGTCACAGGGGACTCAATAAACAGCCAGCATGATAGCTATTGGTGATAACAAAGAAGACGGGGGAGCTTTTCTCCTTTGATGGACATACACGCTCAGTGTAAGCATTTGTATTGCTGCTGCAAGACTATAATGAAATACTTACATAGATACCTAAGGACAGTAGAGTTTTCTAAGGTACACTCATTGGGAAAAGTGGGAGACCAGAAGACAAGGAAGATGGGTGATGGCATTTGGAGTGGGTGCTGATGAATGTAAAGACAAGGGTTCTGGGGCGCCTGGGTGGCTCAGTCGGTTAAGCGTCCAACCCTTGGTTTCAGCTCAGATCACGATCTCAGGATCATGATCTCGGGGTCGTGAAACTGAGTGTCGAGTCGGGCTCCCTGCTCAGTGGAGAATCTGCTTCTGTCCTTTTCCCTCTGATTCCCGCCCCCCCCCCTCCCGCTCACGTGTACCCACACTGGCTGTCTCTCTAAAAATACATAAATAAATAAATCTTTTTTTTTTTTTCCAAAGGTCCTAAGTTTACATAGAAGCGTTAATGAAGGACAGTTTGGGAGCTTCCTTCCAAGGGGTGGTGGGGAAGGTAAGTGGTGTGAGGGAAGGATTGTACTGAGAACATGATGCTGTGATTGGTTTGAAGTCTGGATGGAGGAGTGGTTTCTGAAGGTAGATCTCTAACATCTTAGATGTGAAAGAAACCTCAGAAATCACTCGAAGGAATGATGATCCTTACACACTTGTAGTTTTGGCTATCCACCACACTTTTCATGTGGTGACAGCATTTCTGTGTTCCCTAGCAGTCCATCCCTCCCAATGTGCACGCATATCCTGTATTCTGTGTATGTCCTTCCATCTTTTGTCAATGGGAGATCTATCATAGCCATAGCAGTTTTAGAAAGGCATTGTGACATTTCTCAGCTGAAAGGACCTAAAAGCCACGAAGATGCCTAATGGGGATGTTTTACCATGGATCGTTGTTCTTACAAATGGATTCGTGCTCTAATGCAATGTATTTAGGGATTTACGAGTATCTGTTGGAAATCTGTTAGACAAACCTAGCTGGAGTCCACAGACCCTAAGAACATTTAAGAGGAACTTCAAATGGGAAAATGTCCATACTATCTAGGGCAATCTACAGATTCAATACAATCTCTATCAAAATACCACAACACTGTTTTGTTTTTTGTTTTTTTAATTTTAGAGAAAGAGAGAAAGAGAATGCCGGGGGTGGGGGAGGAGGAGAGGGAGGTACTAGCACACTCTGTCCAACCCTGAGATCGTGAACTGAGCTGAAACCAAGAGCCTGATGCTTAACCAATTAAGCCATCCCGGCACCTCACCACAGCACTTTTTATGGAACTAGAACAAATAATCCTAAAATGTGTGTGGAACTACAAAGACCCCAAACAGCCAAAGCAATCTTGAAAAAAAAAAAAAAAATCTGGAGGCATCAAAATTCCAGACTTCAAGACTATTACAAAGCTGTATGTGTCAAAACAGTATGGTACTGGCACAAAAATAAACACACAGGTCAATGGAACAGAATAGAAAACCCAGAAATGAACCCACAATTATATGATTAATTAATCTATGATGAAAGAGGCAAGAATATGCAATGGGAAAAAGTCTCTTCAACAAATGGCATTGGGAAAATTGCACAGCTACATGTAAATGGATGAAACTGGACCACTTTCTTATACCATATGCAAAAATAAGCTCAAAATGGATTGAAGACTTAAACATGAGACCTGAAACCAAATAATCTTAGAAGAAAACATAGGCAGTAATCTCTCTGACATTAAGTGTAGGTAAAAAGATTTTTTTTTTTAGATATGTCTCCTTTGGCAAGAGAAACAAAAGCAAAATTAAACTACTGGGACCATGCAAAATAAAAAACTTCTATACAGCAAAGGAAACAATCAACAGACAAACTACTGAATAGGAAAATATATTTGCAAATGGTATATCTGATAAAGGGTTAATATCTGAAATATATAAAGAATTTATGCAACGCAATACAAAAAAAATGTAATTAAGAAATAGGCAGAAGACATGAATAGTCATTTCTCCAAAGAACACACACAGATGGCCAAAAGACAGATAAAAAGATGCTCAACATCACTCTTCATCAGGGAAATGCAAATCAAAACCACAATGAGATACCAGCTCACACCTGTCAAAATGACTAAAATAAAAAATGCAAGAAACAACAAGCATTAGCGAGGATGTGGAGAAAAAGGGACCCTCATGCACTGTTGGTGGGAATGTAAATTCGTGAAGCCACCATGGAAAACAGTATGGAGGTTCCTCAAAAACTTAAAAATAGGATTACTACCTGATCCAGTATTTCCATGACTGGGTATTTACCCAAAGAATAGGAAAACACTAATTTGAAAAGATGTATGCATCCCTATGTTTATTATGGCATGATTTACAATAGCCGAGTTACAGAAGCAGCCCATGTCCATCCACAGATGAATGGATGAAGATGTGGTATATATATACAATGGATCACTACTCAGCCATAAGGAAGAATGAGATCTAGTCATTTGCAACAACATGGATGGAACTAGAAGGGATAATGCTAAGTGAAATAAGTCAGTCATAGAAAGACAAGTACCGTATGATTTCACTCATATGTGGAATTTAAGAAAAAAGAAATGAGCAAAGAAAAAAAGAGAGAAACCAAGAAACAGACTCTTAACTCCAGAGAACAAACTGAGGGTTACCAGAGGGTAGGGACTGGGGGGAGGGGTGAAACAGGTGAGAGGAATTAAGGGTGCACTTATCATGATGAGCCCTGAGTAATGTATGGAGTTGTTGAATCACATAGGTAGTACATGTGAAACTAACGTAACACAGTATGTTAATTACACTGGAATTTATAAAATACATTAAATTTTTTTTTAAAAAAGCCTTTGACTTTGTCTTCTAAAAATTGAAAATGAGCTTAAAATCAGAGAAGGCCTGGGAATGCTCAGAGCATAATTTACCACTCTCTCCAATTTGGAAGCGTATTTCTAAATATTCAGCAGTTCTTCCTATAAGAGGGTTAGACTTTTTTGACCCACTGATATTAGGTTAAGTCACATGACTTGCTTTGGCCAGTGGCACATGTGTAGATATAATGGGAACCAGGTTCTAGCAGATGTTTAAGACGACACATTTCTATCAGCTAGTTCTCTTCCTCTTTCCCTTTGACCCATGACTGTCCTAGAGCTTTGACAGTCCTGCTCCTTCATCGTGGATCTGGGAATGAGAAGACAGGTAGAAGAGAGCTGCAGCTGACCTATGCTTACCATCATATAAGGAGATCATGAAACAAACCTATGTGTTGTAAGCCACTGAGATTTTGGGGGTTTCTTATTACACAGCAGAACAGAGTGAAAGCTAACCGACACAGGGGTTGAGAATGCGGGGGTGAGGATGGGGTCATCTGTCAAAGAGCTGATTGTTAAGCAAACAGAGGCCAGAGACTCGTTCTTTAAGCTTAAGTTCCTCAAATTTAATCCTTTGGAATACTGCTTCTGTTCTTTCCTCTAATTCAGGAGTGTCGTGGCCCAGTGGATCTAATTTTTAGTCTGACTACACATGCATGTGGAGTGTATGTGTGGTAAAGCTTTCCACTCTGCGCTCAAGCCGGAAGGACATGTCTTCCTGCTCAAAGCCAGCAAGGACTCAGCCTTTTGGAGCTGTGCTTCCTTCCCAAAGCAACTATAGGTGGTCAGATGCTCATTACTCAGGAGGAGATTATTGTATTCTTCCTTCTCTTTGTGTGGCTTTAGACCATCTTGTGTACATTAACACTGCTCTTTTTTTTTTTAAGATTTTATTTATTTATTTGATGACAGAGATCACAAGTAGGCAGAGACGCAGGCAGAGAGAGAGGAGGAAGCAGGCTCCCCGCCGAGCAGAGAGCCTGATGTGGGGCTCGATCCCAGGACCCTGAGATCATGACCTGAGCTGAAGGCAGAGGCTTAACCCACTGAGCCACCCAGGTGCCCCAACACTGCTCTTCAATAGTGACAACAAGGCTGAAGGAAAAGTCCAGAGCCACTTACTTGCTTGGAGGCTAACCACCTGGGCAGAAGGGAGAGACCCATACCTGCCTGGCACAGTCCGGTGCTGAACAGATATGGCTCAATTTAATCTGTATGGCCGTCCATGAGATAAGTGTTCCTGTCCACATTTCCCAGACGATGGAGTGGAGGCTGAGACATTAAGCTGCTTGCCCAGAAGCACACAGGAGGTGGAAAGAGTTGGAATATAGGATCAGATAGTTGTCTGTGCTTTTTGTGACTTCTGTCAGCACCAACGAAACAAAACAAAAACCAAAAAACACTCCCTCCGCCCAAAATAAAACAAACAAAAGCAACACAGGGACGCCTGGGTGGCTCAGTTGGTTGGACGACTGCCTTCGGCTCAGGTCATGATCCTGGAGACCCGGGATCGAGTCCCGCATCAGGCTCCCAGCTCCACGGGGAGTCTGCTTCTCCCTCTGACCTTCTCCTCGCTCATGCTCTCTCACTGCCTCTCTCTCAAATAAAGAAATAAAATCTTAAAAAAAAAAAAAAGCAACACAGATTTAAGCGGAGGATGATGTCAAATAATAGGACAACAGCGGGACTGGGAACGGGGAAACCTGAACTCGGGGCAAACCAACTCTCCCAAGGAGAGAGTGTGAGAGACGCCAACATGGGGGACTTGCCACTCCGTCCACTGCCTGGAAACGGGCTCCCTGGGAAGATCATGCGGAGAAGAGGGTGAGAAGTCTCTGTGGCTATTTTGGGGGAACTTCTTCCTTTCCTTCCAAGTGACAAAAGCAACAGCTTTTGTTTAAACCCCTAAACAAACTGTTTACTCTTCTACCTAACACGACGTGAAACTGAGAAACGGATGGCAGTGCTCTCTGAATGGTAATATTGTCCTCCGCCGGTGCCATTAGTGATGTGACGGAGGTATTTAATTAATTACCACTGACATATGCTTGTGCTAATTTATAAGACTGGTTAGCTTGCACATTGCATCTGAACTCTTGCCTGCCTAGAGAGCGTCCTGAATGTAAAGCGATTTTCTAACTTGAAGCTAGTGAGAGAGATACTGGAACCTTCTCAGGCTGGCAAGTCCTGATGGGTTAGGTTACGTCCCCGTGGTTCGCAACCAGGGGAGACTCTGCCCCTGACAAGGGATGTTTGGCAATGTCTGGACACATCTGTCACTATCACAATCCAGGCAGGGGTTGGGGAAGCATCTAGGGGGCAGAGGTCCTACATCTCACAGGACAACCCTCCACCACCAAGAATGATCTGGTCCCCAAGTTAGAAGTGTCAGGGTTGAGAAATTCAGACCTGGCTCTTTGTTTCCACTTTAATAACCCATGTCCAGAGTAGGAAAATGGCTTCCTCAAGGTCACACAGCAAGTTAGAGGCACGACCTGACAAGAGAATGATCTGCTGTCGTTAGTCTGCCATTGTTAGAAGCACGGGCTTGGGAGTCTGAACGTTTGGCTCCCAATCTTGGATTTGACTCTTACCACCTGGGGACACTGGAACAAGTTCCTTACCTGTGCCTCATCCACAGGTAGAAGAATAATCCAAAGACATAAAGCTTGTATAGACTTGTCATGCCTATGCTGCATTTACTGTGATGTTCCATTCATTGTCAGAATTCTGTACCCTCTTATCAGCAGGACTCAGGGTAAGGTAAGACTCATTATTATAATGATTACCAGTACACGGTGGGGAAATGCCACTTAAACACTGTCAGCCTCTTCTATGTCCAATGGTGGAGAGGTCTCTGAATCACCAAGAACCACTTCTGTGTGCCTTTGGTCTGATCCAAGGACACAGCACTCGCTCTGAAGGCAGGGTGTATGCAACAGCATGTAAACATGTTTCTTCCTTAGTCTGATGGCCTCAACACTCCCATTCTCCTCTATAAAGAGATAGAGGGTGTGGTGGGCCCCTTTATGCCCCTCCACACCCCCTGTGAGATATCCAAGTCCTAATCCCTGGATCCAGGAGGCTCCCAAATAGAGCAGCAGGGTCTTTGCCGCTGTGATTAAGTTGAGGCTTTTGAGATGGGGAGATCATCCTGGATTATCTGGGTGGCCCCTGAATGTCATCACAAGGGTACTTATGAAAGGGAGGTAAGGAGGTCAGAGGAGGCACAAGGCAAGATGATGATGAAAGTAGAGAAAGGGAGAGACCACGTGATGCCGGGCTATGAGCCAAGGGACAGGACAGCCTCTAGGAGGTGCAGAAGGCAAGGAAACAATTCTCTCTTCAAGGCTCCAGGAGGAACGAACTCTGCCGACACCTGGACTTGAACCCTGGAAGACTCATTTCGGACTTCTGACCTCCAGACCGCTAAGAGAATTAGTACGTTTGAAGCCGCTAAGTGTGAGGTCATTTGTTATGGCATTGATAGGAAACTCATTTAGAGGATTATTGATGGTTGGAGGGGAAGGCACAGTTGCACAGGGGGCTGAGACCCCTTGAGGGAAGAAAGGGATTGAGGTTCTGATGATCCCTTCATCTTTCAGATTCAAGGTTATGTCTCTGCTGACCCATATGGCTCTGACCATGGGGGACACCAGCAGAGGACTCAACCCAGTGGGAGGGGGAAGCAGGACTAGAGACGGGGGACGATCATGGGGGGGGAAGGTTGGTTCTGAGAGAGTATAATCCTTCTAGAACCTAATGACCTGACATTGACGATCTGAATTAGGAGCTATGGCCCCTGTCATGAGAAACCTGGAACAAGTATTGTCCTCACACAGGCTGCAATGGCCATAAATGGCAGACCCAAGAGGCTTAGGGTCAATGTGCAGTAGAAACGCAGGGTGGGATTGCAATAGGGTTTGAACAGTATGGCCACGGGGGCGAAAGTTACAGTAAGAGAGGGAGAAAATGAGCCATACACGATTCCCAGCAATTTAAGTGGAGGCAGATGGCATCCTCTCTTGCTACAAACATAACTAAGCTAAGGTAACACACAGTAAAAACCTAAAAATACACACCCAAACTTAAAAGTCAAGAGAGGAAACTCACCAGGGGCCGGAAATGAAGACAGCGACAAAAGAGACAAGTAAGGGCTGAGTGTGGGGCTTTGAGCTCTGTTTATGTGCTGCAAAGATCGGGGCATGGGAGATATATTCATAGCCTTTCAATCGATCCTCATGATTTGCAGATTCTGTATTTGTGAATCCACCTTCTCCCTAAAATGTACTTGTAATCCCCGGTTCCATCCCTGTGGTGCTCTGGCAGTCAGCCACAGCCTCCAAGCAATCCGAGTCGCCCAATGTGCGTGCTCCCAGCAGAGGTCTAGTGACTCCTGCTGTTGAAATTCCCACCCTATAAACAAGGGTCCTTTTCGCAGTCTGCTGAGTGCTACAGGTTTCTGCATTTTTGTACTTTGCTTTGGTTATATCGTCATTTAAAATGGTCCCCGAGCATAGCGCTGAAGGGCTGGTTGGAGTTTCAAAGTGCAAGAAGGCTGTGATGTGCCTCCTGGAGATCGCAGATGTGTTGGATACTGGCTATCAGGCAGGAGTTACAGTACTGCTCACCAAGCGAGTTCAACATCAACAATTAGACAATACTATTTAAGAAGGTGTCTTTAAACAGAAACCCCCATAAGCAGAACAAACAGAAACAGAAACAGACAAGCTTTGACTGTTGGATGGAAATGGTGTGACCAGGGGCTCATAGGAACCTAACCTGTGCTTCCCCTAGGAGCCACGGTTCACTAGTTGCTAAATTGGTATTCTTGCAACTTTATGGTATTTAACTTTGGTAATGTGCTGAGAATCAACTGTAGACACACACGTGTCCCTTTTCTGGTCCCCTCAACCTATAAGGTAAGTAGTATTATGCCCACTTGACAGATGGAAATATTGAGGCTCCAAGAGGCTAAGGTGGCTTGCTCATCATCACACAGAACCAAAAATCAAAAGCTGGTTCTGCCAGAAATGACCATCCATGCTACTCCTACAAAATTTTGCTGATTCTAGAATTTGCTGATTGAACTGAATCATGTTGAATGCTGAAAAGCACAAAGCTGATCAGTCAAGCAAGAGACATCTCCAAGGGATGTTCTTTAAAACTCACTTTAGTGCACCCAAAACCAAAGTTCAGCCTGGCGGGGTAAGCAAGTCAAAGTTTAAAGACACCTTTTTAATATAGAGGAGAAGGTGAATCTTAAATGATTACAGCCATTACTTTTGTGCCTTTCTATTGATTTCTTTGTTTCAGTCAGCAAGAAGTCTTTTTTTTTTTTTTTTGGAAGGTTTAGCTAGGCTGTTTTATAATTTTTTAAGATTGAGATTTTTATGCTTTTGTTTGTTTTGTTTTGAGAGCCTAATGACTACTTTCACTGTCTTTTATGTCTAATTTTCCCCCAAACAATCATAAGAATGGTCTATAAACCTACTTGCTCCAGTGATCCATGCATCACTGCATGAAACGTTAGAAAGGAAAGGGTCATGTGACTCACAAGTCAGCTGAGAACACCCTGCCTTGTTCGCTTACACTTGACTCAAGCCCTCCATTCCGCACTTGGCTGGAAAATTTAAACTCTGCTCCAAGATTTCTGTGGATTCCAGGGTCTTACAGTCTTACCATGACCTCTGGTTCTGATTTCCTGTTAATCTCACTCTGGGGATGCCAATGCAATGTGGACGCCAGAAACCTTGCCTTGATTTTCTGAGCCCAAAATTCACAAAAGACATTTATTTGGGTGTGTAACAGTTTTAAAGGGAAGTTTGAGGTGATGGGATGACTTCTACCCAGCAAGTAACTTGGAAATTGATTTTTAGGCACATGTGATCTAAAAAATCCTTTAGCTCTCCTATTGCTGGGTTGTTTTGTTTTGTTTTAATGCCATTCCTGGCCCTTTGGCTGAATATTTTTCTGTAACTTTTCTCTACTCCTCTCTCTTAGTTCTCCCAACCAAAATTTCTGGGGTCCAGACCTGGTCATCTATCTCTTTGTTTTACTGTCCTTCCATACTTAAAGCTTATTACCAAGATGTTTTTCTAAAAAAGACAGAATCCCCTAAGGAGTATTTTCATGCCAACTATAAAAATAACATTTTCACTCCTTTTTTAATGGAATGGGAACTCCACAGAAGGGAGGATTTGGATGCGTTTACAGAGGAGTTAAAGAATCCAGACTATGAAGGTAAGTCTGAAAATACCACCACACGAGAACAATTGGCTTTTGTATCTTTGTCTCTGCTTGACGTTATGCCCGCGGCAGTCCTCACACCGACTGTTCTCTTGTCTAAGAAGAATGGGTCCAACTCCCACTCTCAAATGCTGTCATTTTCTTTCTCTCTCTCTTTCTTTCTTCCTTCCTTTCTTTCTTTCTTTATTTCCTTCTTTCTTTCTTTCTTTCTTTCTTTCTTTCTTTCTTTCTTTCTTTCTTTCTTTCTTTCTTTCTTTTTCTTTCTCCTTCCTTCCTTCCTTCCTTTTTTTTAAAGATTTATTTATGAGAGAGAGAGAGAGCAGGGGGAGGTGCAGAAGGAGAGGGAGACAAGCAGACTCTCCGTTGAGCAGGGAGCCTGATGCAGGGCTCAGTCCCAGGACCCTGCAATCATGACCTGAGTAAATCAACAGTCACCGCTTAACTGACTAAGCCACGCAGGTGTCCCTCAAATGCTGTCATTTTCAAGAAAGATGGCCCAATTCAGTCCAAAAATGATGGGACTGCATAGGAAATGTGAGAAGACAGGATTGCACAGATGAGTCCATTTTGCCAAGTGTTTTCTCACTATTTCCCAAATGAGAGGGGCAGATTCTAGTGGAGAAGACCTGCTCCTTCATTCCAGATACCAATATTAACTTGCATATTCACTAATACTTAGGTAAATCTACAGTATGGATGTTTCCCATTATTTGGTTACATTATTTGACTCATTTAATCTTCACTGAGAACCTATGAGGCAGGCACTATTTTCATTCCTATTTTACAGATGAAGACACTGAGACAGAGAAGTCACCCAAGGTGGTGATAAACCAAGGCAGTTTGGCTCCGGAATCCATGTTCCCTGCCATGTTGTTCTGATCTCACTATACGTTCATGAACAGTGGTGCCAGGGAAGAGTTGAGCCCGGTGGCACAAAGCATAATGATTAGAACACCAAGGTCATGGGTTAAATCCCGCCAGATCCTTCAAGCATCAGCCCAAATGCCATTTCCACGGAGAGTGTCCCCAAGCTCCCATAACCAGGACAGCTTCTGCCCCTGTGCTCTCACCTTACCGTGTAGACCTTGGTGACCAAACTGTCACTGCTAAGTGATTACTTGTGCAATTACCTTCTCTCGTCTCCTAAAATGCAATCTCTAGGTGAACGGGGATTATGACGCTTTTGGTCAACAAGCAGACCTGGCAGAGTGTGTGACACATAGCGTGGCCTCAATAAATGCTTGCGTAAAGCATGCACGAATGAAGGGGAGTATACAGAAGGAGCATAACGTCTGGGTTCTCGAGCAGGGTTTGCCCGAATTCGACACGATGGACATTTCTGGCCACGTGGTTCTTTGTGGCGGGGGGCTGCTGCAGGCACAGTAGGATGTTTAGCAGGATCTCTGGCCTCTACCCAGAAGCTAGTGGCACCCCACACCCCGCTGGTGACAAACCCCACTGCATGCCAAGATGCACGACGGACCAAGCAAGAGGACACAGAGATGATACAACACTGTCTCTTGCTGGATGAAACAGACACAAAGGGATTTTCTCATGTCGATCTCCCCTGCCTCTTACAACGACCCTATGGGTGACCGAAGCCCAGAGAATTTATGGACTTGACCAAAGTGACGTGACCGATAGCTGGCATTTTGAACCCTGGCAGGTCCGCCTGATGGCCAAGCCCTCACTCTCCATCACCAACCTATAAGCAGCCTTTAGAGTTCTTGATGCCTTAGGCTGGGCAAACATTTCTCCAAATGCTCCGACACCCGTTTACTTAACTGTGTGGGAAGTCATTGAGAAGACAAACAGCTGTATCTCTGTGCCTAGAACAGCGCTTGGCCCTTAAAAATGCTTGCTGAGGGGCACCTGGGTGGCTCAGGGGGTTAAGCCTCTGCCTTCAGCCCAGGTCATGATCCCAGGGTCCTGGGATCGAGCCCCGCATCGGGCTTTTTGCTCAGCGGGGAGCCTGCTTCCCCCCTCTCTCTCTGCCTGCTGCTCTGCCTACTTGTGATCTCTCTCCCTCTGTCAAATAAATAAATAAAATCTTCAAAAAAAAAAATGCTTGCTGAGTGGACAAATGGTTAGAAAGCCCTCTTCCATGCCAAGGTGATTGAAATCAAGTTTCCGTAATTTATTAAAGGGTATGTCTATGTGTTCTTTCATTGAGGGGATCACTTCCCCCATTTTACTATGGGAGAAAAAAACAGCTGGTCCAGAATGTCTCTCAAATTTCAATAATATGTGTTTAGCAGGAAACTGTTCTCTATATTTCTTTTGCAAACTATGGAAATAAGGTATAAAGGTTTGCCCTAGCAACACAGGCAGGATGATGCTTTCCGACTTCTCATTTCCTCTTGGGTTACGGCTGATGTTCTGAAATGCTCTACCCCACTGAATGCTGCCTGAAGACCGTGCGTGTGAGCCAAGAAAATCTATTCAGCCATTTGCTCCATCCAAAAACAGCATCCGTGAGATAGGAGGCCTCAAGCTGTAGGGTCCCAAAAGCAGATCGGAACATTCTGGTGCTTCTATTTTTAGAAGCGCGTTGGGAAAAATGGCACCCACGAGTTTTTGGATAGAAAATCTGCAAAAGAACAATCAAAATAGCTCTCCCTGGAAGTCCCCACCCCCTACGCCTGACTCCAGCTTGGGCTGGGAAGGGACTTGAGTGAGCGAGGGGGCAAACAGGACACTACTAGAAGAGAGGAACCTGTCCCCTGTGAGTGGCCTTCCCAGGCATGGTGCGTTCTTTGAGGGATGCATTCCCCTGTGATGCAATCAGTGCAGGCAGAACATGCTCTCTGAAGAGAGCTCTCTGAGCGGAATACTTCTCCAAGAAAGCAAGTGCAGAACAATACAATGACAATTGTCAATTCTCTGCTGCCCAGCACTAAAGCCCTGCACTTGAACGCTACGCAGGGATAGTCTTGGGAACCTGCAGAGAGAGCCGGGGTGTCCTTTGTAGGATGCAAGAATGTCTCGTATTTTAACAGCTCTTTAAATACTTGTTCCCTGCCTGGAAAACAGGGTCACTGGGGAAGAGGCCCCGGCTTGCTCATGCAGAATCCAAGTTGCACTGAGCAGAGGGCCAGGCAAAGTGACATGGCCATCAAGAAGAGAGGCTAGAGACAGGGAGAGAGAGGCAGGGTCATAAAGCAGTGTGAGAGCCTGGCTCATCTCTACTTCCTTTGTTGATCGTTCAACCTTTAAAACCAAAGGTCTGAAACTTTTTTTTTTTTTTTTTTTTTGGAGGGGGCTTGGAATCCTCAGGCAGGCAGATGAAGCTTGTAGAAACCTTCTCAGAATAATGATTTTTTTTAAAAATCCAGAGAATATATTGCATTTCAAAGAAACTAATTACCTTGAAAAAACAGTTATCAAAATATTTAATAAAATGAATGTATGACATGGTAATATACAGTCTTAATTATTAACATATTCACTAAAAAAAAAAAATCCAGCGGTGGGTCTGAAGACATCCTAATTTTGCAATAGTGATAAGTGTAAATGATATGTTGAAGTATCTACAACCCTTGTAAGGATAACTAGCTGTGATTTCTCATGGCGACACAATCACGGCTACGCTGATTCTGGCCGTGGTTTATTCCCTCATTCATGACCGAGGGACGTATCAAATTTCAGTTAGCAGTTAGTGGACCTGAAGTCACATTTTACTGTTTCCCTTCTGAGTTCCTGGACTTCGGGAACTGTATCAGCAGGCCAAGCTAGACACCTCTGCTTTCAACGCTGCAGCGATTCAGGGGACAATTCCTTAGAACTTTTCTTCGCCTATACTCATTCCCTCTGCCACCTCTTCTAGTCCTGTGGGTTTAAACAGATTTCCTTATGTGTTGACGATTTTCAGTGTTCTACCTGCACATCTGGGCCTCTCTGTAGAGATGCCTTTCTCGACAGCTCCGCGGAGGGTGTCTCATTGGCATCTCAAACCAAATGTGTCCAAATGGGCTCTTCGTTTTCCCACTCACACCCATCTGATCTTGGTAATGGGGCTCTGTATTTCCGGTGATCTGGACCAAAGAGCTGGGGGTCTCCCTGTCTCCTCTCTCTCTTTCCACAACCAAGCAATCAGCAAGTCCTGTCGGCTCTGCTTTTAAAACCTATCCCTGCTCCACCTTGCTTCTTGCCATCTCCAGGGCTAACACCTGAGCTCAGGCCACCCTCATCTCTCACCAGATTACTGCAGAAGCTCTCAGCCTGTCTGCTTTCTCCTCCCTTCCCTCCCCTGAAGGTTGCTCCAGGGTAATCTTTTAAAACCAAGAATGATGCAATCTGTATTACTCCTCTGTTTAAAACCCTCCAAAATTTTTTCCATTTCACCAAGAATAAAATCCCCATTTCGACCATGGACTACAAAAGTCCTACACCTCCATCCCCTCTCTGACGTCATCACTCAATCAGCTTGAGTAGCTTCTGCCCCCCGCCCCCTGCCCCGTTCTTCAAATTTACTGGGTCAACAGCCTACCCCAGGGCCTTTGCCCCTGCTGTTATTTGGCCAGAAGGTTTTTCCTGATGTCCACGTGATTCCTCACTTCCTTCATGTTCTGTGAAGTCTCTGCTAACCACCTGTTATGGACTGAATTTTGTGCCCTGTGAAAATCCATACATCAGAGTATCCCCAGTACCTGAGAAGGTGGCTGTGTTTGGAGATGGGGTCTTTAAAGAGGGAATAAAGTTAAAATGAGGCTGTTAGGTGGGCCCTAAGCCAATGTGCCCAGTGTCCTTATAAGAAGAGGGGAGGAGGACACAAAAAGAGACACCAGAGGACACAAGCACAGAAGGTGTTTCTGTGAAGAGGCAGCCAGAGGGCCACCATCTGCAAGCCAAGGAGAGGGACCTCAGGAGAGACCCAAGCCTGCCAGCGCACTGACCTTGGACCTGGAGCCTCCTGAGCTGTGAGAAAATACAATTCTACTGTTTAAGCCACCCAGTCTGTAGGATTTTGTTATCACAGCCCTAGTAAATGGATACACAATATAAAGTAATAATTCCACTGTCCATCCCGAGACAGCTCTTCCCCTCCTTATCCTGTTTTATTTTATTCCATAAGCACTCAGTGCCATAAAACACACTAATTATAAAACATCAGCAAATTGTTTTATTTGATCATGGTCCATCTCCGTTACTGGAATATACGTGTGAGGAGAGCACAGGCGCTGCCTAGATTGGAGACAGATCAGCACTTGGACTAGAGCTCTGCACTCTATGAGTATTTGTTGAATGAATGAATGAACGAAGGAATGAAATAGCTTCTAATAAAATCGTCTGCCTCCTTTATGAAGGTCTTGGAAGCCATTGTTATTTTTCGCATCAGGCCACCACTTCGCGTCATTCCCCATTCAGGCATGAATCGCTCTGAGCCATCTCAAAACCCTCCAGTGAACCAGCCAAGGAAGCTGGCAGTAAAGTGGACCTAAGCTGGCCCTCTTCCCTTCACACCTGAGGCATGTCTTTCCCCATCTGCGCTGGTTGGTAAGGAGCGATTTCTAATTGCTAAGAATACTATTTCTCATTTTGTTCGTGTGTGCGTCTGGATTTACATAGTTCTTTCCTAGGTGTTAGATTTAATCCTCTCTCCTACTGCCTAGGGGGAAAAATTGTTTATTAACTTAATATTTGCATACAATTTTATTCATACTGGGAACACAGCAATTCCAGATAGTTATGTGTTTATCGACCTGTTCTGCTGGTCTGTGAATTTCCACAAGGACAGAACGTTTGCATTCTGAGGGCTGAGCACGGCACCTGGCAGATAGTGGGTGCTGAATTGGTGGCATTATGGTCCAGTATTTATCACGTTATTCCCTTCCCTTCCATCTCAGTGGGGATGGTACCAGCAGAAGCCCTCAAGGTTGCTGTGTTGATATGAGTAAACCACAGAGGACATGTCTGGCATACAGTAAGCACTGAAAATGGGAAGCTCTGGTGGAGTCAGGGATGGATGAAACCACCACAGCACAGGGGCCAGGCTCTGGCCAGAGGCTGAAGGTCGCTCGCACAGACCCACTCCTGTGGGGGCCGGAGAAGAAGCTGATCAGCAGCATCCAGGAGAATTAAGTAACCTCTTGCATTTCCTCTCAACCGTCTGACATAATTATTGGGAAATGCCACAAACACTCCTCTGTTGGGACAGATGTGTGGAAAGAAACGGAGGCAGGCTTAATTTTTTTTTTCTTCTGGTTTATGAGTTTCACTAATGTTTCTAGAAGAAAAGGGCTTCTCTTTGACCTTGTTCCCATAAAGCAGGTTTGCTTGGGACAAGGATTCTGGCAGCTGCCTGGAGAGGGATGACCCTGGCCAGGTGCCCCAAGGGAGGCTGGGAGGCAGCCAAGAGGGAGGGTGAAGGCAGAGACATCCTGGGTTGTGTGAAACTATGTCACTTGCTTCCTCAGCCCTACATCCAACCTGTCCCAGGCTTGTCAGTTTCATTCCCAAACCTCTCCCCATGTCCTGATTCTGCTCAGCTCCTTGGCCATCCCCCCAACCTGAGGTGCTATCTTCTCTTAAAACAGACTCCTAACTGGACCGTCAAACTCCACTCTTTTCCTCCTAGTGTTTTCTCACCTGAGCTAATGGACTGGCCATCTTCAAACACAAATTGGATCCTGGTCACCTCCATCTTCTCAAAACCCTTCAGTTGCTTCCATGGCCCTTGGACGAAGAGCAAAAATCCTTCGCATATGGAAATAACTTAGATGTTGGTCCACGGGTGGATGGTTGGCTAAAGGCAATGTGGTGGTGGAATCATATCAATCTTTAAAAAGAAGGAAATTCTAGGGGCTCCTGGGTGGCTCAGTCAGTTGAGCGTCTGCCTTTGCCTCAGGTCATGATCCCAGGGGACTAGGATCGAGTCCTGCATCGGGCTCTCTGCTCAACGGGGAGCCTGTTTCTCCCTCTGCCTGCTACTCCCCCTGCTTGCTCAGTCTTTTTCTCTCTGACAAATAAATAAATAAAAATCTTTCAAAAAGAAAAAAAAAAAGAAGGAAATTCTATCATTTGCAACGATGTGAACAAACCTTGGTACATGAGGCTGAGTGAAATAAACCAGTCACAGAAAGGCGAATACTGCGTGATTCCACCTCCCCTTGGATGGGGACACGAAAGGGAACCAATTCACAGAATCGAGGAATGGCAGGACGGTTTCCAGGGACTGTGGGGAAGGAGAAATGCAGAGCAGGTAATCAATGGGCTCAAAATTTCACTTGAGCAAAATGAGTAAACTCTAGAGAGCTTCCCTGTGACTCGGTACTTCTCATCAGCAACACGATGTCGTACACTCAGAACTGCGCTCAGAGGGTAGATCTTATGCTCAGGGTTCTTACCACAACTGAGTAAGTTTTTTTTTTTGTTTTTTTTTTTTTTTCAAAAGAATCAGGGGAGCCTGGGTGGCTCAGTGGGTTAAAGCCTCTGCCTTCGGCTCAGGTCCTGGTCTCTGGGTCTCGGAATCGAGCCCAGCATCGGGCTCTCTGTCCAGCGGGGAACCTGCTCCCCCCTCTCTCTCTGCCTATGATCTCTGTCTGTCAAATAAATAAATAAATAAAATCTTTTAAAAAATTAAAAAGAAAAGAATCATAAGAAGTATTACCACTAATCATTATTTTATTTTTTTAAAAGATTTTATTTATTTATTTCACAGAGAGAGCGAGATCACAAATAGGCAGAGAGTCAGGCAGAGTGAGGGGGAAGCAAGCTCCCTGCTGAGCAGAGAGCCCGATGCGGGACTCGATCCCAGGACCCTGAGATCATGACCCGAGCTGAAGGCAGAGGCTTTAACCCACTGAACCACCCAGGTGCCCACTAATCATTATTTTAAAACTGAAACTTGAGGAAAGGCTAAGATTTTGTGGGCCTCCGTTCATGTGGGAAAGAGGCACTTACCAGTATGTTCCAGCAACCAGACAGGGCTGAATGTACATTGTTAACACATGCTGCAAAGGTATTACTGATTTGATAAACTGATCATCAATGTTTACTGTATACTTGGGTTATTTGACTAACTTTGTTTAAAATGTACACAATTGGGGCGCCTGGGTGGCTCAGTGGGTTAAAGCCTCTGCCTTCGGCTCAGGTCATGATCCCAGGGTCCTCGGGATCAGGCCCCGCATCGGGCTCTCTGCTCAGCATGGAGCCTGCTTCCCTTCCTCTCTCTCTGCCTGCCTCTCTGTCTACTCTTCTTGTGGTCTCTGTCAAATAAAAAATAAAAATAAATAAGTAAAATAAATAAAATGTACACAATGGGGGCACTTGGTGTCTCTGTTGGTTAAGCGTCCTAGTCTTGATTTCAGCTCAGGTCATGATCTCAGGGTCCTGAGATCAAGCCCCACATTGGACTCCACACTAAGCATGCTTGGAGCCTGCTTGAGATTCTCTTTCTCCCTCTCACTTTGCCCTTCCCCCTGCTCGCGCTCACTCATGTTCTCTTTCTCTTAAATAAATGAATAAAATAAAAAGTACACAACTTGTGGCACAATTGAATGGTTTTAACATGGAAAAATAAAAATTTTTATTTTTATAAATAAAAGAAACTCTTGTCATGGTCTTCCAAGCTCTCTGGGGTCTGTCTCCTGCTTACCTCATCTCCTACCTCTCATCCCCTTCTCCCTGAGCTATGACCATGGTGTCTCTTCCAGCTCTTTGAAAAAATTTAATTTCTTCTCATTTTGTGGCTGTGAAAGTTTCAACATACTGAGTGGCTTCCTCAAAGAGCCCCAGTCTGACCTCTCTCCCACTAAATTAGATCCTCATGTCACACCCCCTATGGCACCTTCGAATTCCTCCTGGCAGCATTTCCCACACCTTCCAAGCTCACGTGTGTCTCTGACTCTTCGTTTTACTGAGCCTCTCCCACTTGAGTCTGTAGACCATGAAGATAGAGACCATCCTGTCTTGTTCACCACTTTATCTCCTGTGGCTAAGGGGTTGAACTTATTCCATGAATATTTGTGGAGTTCTTGGGAGGCTCCAGATCCTCTGCTAGGTGCTGGGGACACAAAAGGAATATGATGTCAGGTCTGACCACAAGATAGCTTGACAAACAAGACTTGTACTAAAATATACACAGCTATAACCGGAAGGGATAAGACCCAATGCTTTCTGGTACACAGAATGAGGAAGGAACGAGGGAGGATCAAAAGGAAGGAGGGAAGAAGGAATTCTGAAATACATATGGAAATAGTACTATAGACGAGAAAGGAGAAGGCAACAATGAGATTTGCTGGAAAACTGGGATGGATTCTCAAAAGAGGTGGTGACTGATCTTCACCCTAATGGATCCTAAAGAATGCTTCCAGGGGAGCATTATACCACGCGGGCAGCTATGTGGGAGATGGACTGGGTGAGCCTGGAGGCAGGGGGGCTGATTAAAAGGCTGTCACAAAAGTTCACATGAAAGATGAGCAGGCCTGAACTGGGCAGCGGCAGAGAGGTTGATAAGGAGGAGATGGTTTCCAGAGACATTAAAGAGGGGTTGAATTTGGGGGAGGCTACTAGGTAGGATGATGTCTGGCCAAATGTAATAGAATTCTAATCAATGGTAGCCCAAATAATACAGACATCTCTTATCTCACTAACAAGAAGATGGGGGGCAGACACCAAGGTTGGCTCAGCAATTCACTTATGTCACTGAAGAGTCACATCCATTCCAGGATGGACTCTAGCCTAACATATTGCCTTTTGATACTCATGTGTGTTGTCTCATGGTTGCCAGGTGGCTGCCACAGCTCCAGGCATCATGGCGGCATTCAAGGACAGGTAGGGGAGAGTGAAGATGGGAGAGCCAGGCCACTGAGTAAAGATCATTTTGCTTTTTTCTTCTTTGATTACAGAGGAGATGTATTCTGGAGCTTCCAAGCAGAGAGCCACTGGTATCTCATTGGCCAGGACGGGCCATGTGGCCACTCTTAGCAGCAAGGTGAGCCGGGAAGCTAGATATCTTGCAAAGAACAGAGGGGCCTGAATGGCTTCAACCAGTCATGATTCATGCTCTGGAGCTTCCACGTTGCCTCCCTCACACATAATCGAGACCAGTTGCTAACAGTGTCTGCCACAGGGCAGGAGGTGGGCTTTGGTCTGACTCACACGGTCTTCTCCTGGATGTGAAAAATGGCAGGCGGCTCCCTCGTGGCTTCAGCACTGTGGAAACCACTGCTGGTTCCAGCTGAGCCTGCTGTTCTTTGCTCATACATTCCCAAGAAGATGATTATGCCGAACAGCGAGAGCTTTCTTGTTTCCCTGAATATTCTCGAGAAAGAGGGCTGCGTTAATAATTTGTTTTCTTGGTATGGGCCATTCGGTTGCAAAACGATATTCCAGTCATAGCACGATACTTCCCGTCCTCATTTATATTCACTGTTGGTTTAATTATGTTTTTCAGTCAGAACACTTATTAATTTTATAGACCTACCTGAAAATTAAATTGGATAAATTCCTTTTGCTTGGTACCTTGAAAAATGTGGTTTTTTTCCAAGCTGCTGCTGGAGCCCACTTTGGCCCTGTGCAATTTTGTTCCTCTTTAAGTTCATTTGCAAATAACACTGTGTCGGTTTAAAGGGTATTCATCATTTCTGAGTAGGAGAAACACCACAAAATGCAGTCCAATTCAACACAAAGTAGGAGGACAATGGAGAAAATTGTCAAATATTTTATTTTCTCATTAGGGGGGGTGGGAAGGCCACTGAGTGAGACATAAAATTTCCCTTTGGATTCAATGAATCTGACTTGCTTATGGAGAGAACTCTGTGTTGTACTGAAAAGAGCCAGTAAGCCACAAAGGGTAAAAAGCACAGGGAGGAGGGCCTTCCTCACTGATCAGGGCTAAGGGGGCAAATCAGGAAGACAGCAGGTGATGTGTCTACTCGTGAAACATTGGCCAAACTCCCTGTGTCTCAGGTGCCGTGATGCTGGAAATATGATTAAGACATGTTACCTACTTTTCACAGGGTAGACAGATATTAATTACACAATGATAACAAACCCTGGTAAGTGTTATGACACACAAAAGCAAGGGGCACTGTGAGAGGCCGGACCAGGGTCTCACACCCTACACCAAGGGCAGGAAATATCATGCTTTGTGTGTCGTAACTCCACTGTCCCAGTCCAGTGCCTGGCACAGAGAGGCTCACAAGTTGGTTGTTGAGGTGAACTGGATCAAAATGAATGGGGCCTCATGCCATGTAATAGTCAAGGTAATAATATGAGCTGTTTTGACAGATCAACACCCAAATCTCAATGGTTATCACACAATGGAAGTGTGTGTGTGTGTGTGTGTGTGTGTGTGTGTATTACCAGTCTACTAACTGCAGGTGTTAGGACTTCTCAGCCTCCATAACTGCATGAGCTAATTCCTTAAATAAATTCATATATATATATACACATATATATAAAATATGTATACATATAATATATACATTCTGTTAGTTTTGTTTCTCTGAAGAAGCTTAATAAAATAAGCAACAGGAATGAACTGAACAAGTGAACTGACTTCGATTAGGGACTAATCGTGAAATGACAGCATTATCCTGATCTCTCTCTCACACACACACACACACACACACACACATGCTACACTGGAGAAAGGAAAATAAGAGTAATGGAAAACTTTCATACAGAGACCAAAGTAGAAGAAGGTAACTGGCCCCATAACTTGCTTTTTGTCCAAGCTCCCAAAACCTCGAAGACAGTGTTCAAACCTACAAAGCTGGGAGTTACAAAGGATGAGTAAGTCCTTGAGATCTAATGCACAGCGTGGGGACTACAGTGAACAATTCCATATTGTACACTTGACGTTGCTGATAGAGTATATCTTAACCATTCTCACATATACACACAGAGAACCCCAAACCCAAATGAAACCATGGGAGGCGATGCATGATATGGTAATTAGCATGACTGCAGGGACCGTTTCACAACATGTATTAAATCATCGCATGGGACAACTTCAATATATACAATTTGTATTTGTCGATTATATGTCAGTAAAACTGGGAAAAGGAATACTTCTTAAAGAAAAAAAATCAAAGGCACTAGTACCCTAGGTTCTAATCCTGGCCGGGGCTCTAATTCGCTGAGTGACCCCGTCCAAGTCCACAATGCTGCTGGACCTCAATATTCTCAGTGTAAAATTAGGAAATTGAATCACACGGTCTCGCCATGCTTCCAGAGCTCTGCACATCTATGACTCTCAAGGTGTTTGTGAAGTTTTCCAGTTTCCTGAAGCTGTGTGGGTGAGTCCCGGCCACAGGAGAAAGGAAATCAGGTGAATTCTTTGTGATGGCACTTGAGAGACTGCACAAATTCTGAGTTGCCAGCCTGGCTCCACTGACTTTGGACAATTTACATAATCTCCCTGTGTCTCGGTGTCCCTTAGCCATGAAATAACAGCACCAGTCAGATAGGAATAGTGCCTCCCTCTTAGAGTGGATTGTAATAATTAAATGAGAGAACATTCATTACATGCTTACAACAGTGCCTAGCACATAGGAAAGGGCCCAATACACACAGGCTATTAATGCTGCTATTATTACTATCATCATTATTTTGTTGTTGTTGTTTAGAAATCTTAATGGCTGTCTCTTCGTTTTTTAGTCCATTTTTGGGGTCTTGTTTTCCCTATTTTATACATTACCTAAATGGGAGAAGGGCATCATGCACGGTAGGTGATAGGGAGTAAAATAAAATATAAGAGTAGGTTTCTAGATACTTTGGAAATATTAGCCATGACGGGGAAAGGAGCCATAACCAAAATCTGGAATTAAAAATACAAGGGTGGCCATTTCTATAATATTCATAAAATGTCAAAGTTATAGTGATGGGGAAAATCCGTGGTTGCAGGGGAACCTGGTTGGGAGTGCGGGTCGATAAACTGGTAGCATAAGGGGATTTCTTTGTGGGGATGGAGCAGTTCTCTACCCTGGTTGGGATGGTTCCATGAATCTGTTCATTTGATGGAATTCCACAGATCTACACACACACATACACAATTGAATGCATGTAAAAATGGACAAAATCCAAATAAGGTCTGTAGTTTCATTACTAGTATTGTACCAGACTTAGTTTCCTCATTGTGGTGGTGCGCTATGGTTTCATAAGATGTTACCATTGAAGAAAGCTGGTGGGGACAGTCTGCAGGAACCCTCTTTATCCTTTTGCAACTTTTTGTGAGTTCAGAAATTATTTCAAATTGAAAAGTTGAAAAAATTACCATAGCAGCAGGGAAATAATAACTATCCATTTAATAAGTGATTACAAAATATAATAGAAAGCAAAATAGACTTGTCCAGTAGCTTGGATCACAGAATCAGAATAGGATGGGCCACAACTGAAAGAGAGCCAACTACCTTAGGTTATCACGAAGGAGCGCTGGACTTTACCGGCAAAGACGTGGCCGGGACGCCAAAGTACCCCGTATGGCCAGGAAAGAAGGAGGGCTGAGCAGGAACAGCTCTGTGGGACCCTCCCTGGAGGCAAGCATGGGCAGGATCGGAAGAGGAAGCCGGGAGGGGGAGTGTCAGATGTTATGGAAGCAGGTAAGCCAGGACGGCTGCTGGAGAAGACCAGACCCTGGGGGACTCTCCCCCACCCCCCGCCCACCAAGCTGTGTGCCCCTTCTGCGCCTGATCACCCCCTCCCCACAGGCTGGCACCTTTGAAGGACTGGTTTCAGATGGGGATACTGAGGGGCAAACCTCTGTGGAGGCAGAGACCAGGGTGAGGATGAGGATGGTAAGGGCAGCCTGACATGCTTCTGGGCACCCAGCATAGGCTGACTCTGTCAATCCTTGTGACCCAGCCTAGGAGGGAGGCATGATAATAATTACCCACTTTACAAACAAGGCAACTGAGGCTTGGAGAGGTGAAACAAATGGCCCAAGGTCACAGTTTAGAGTTGAGACTGCTGGGTTGTACTCTCTTTAGGTTCGGATCTCTTTTCTTCCTCGTTGCATATGACTGCCAGGGAGGAAGGGGGACTGCCATGATGCCAAGCCTACATGAGACCTTGATGGCTGTCTCTCTGCTTCTTAATCTTTTTTTTTTCCATCCTGCTCCCCCTAACTGTTTTGTACATTCCTTAAAAGAGACGAGGGTACCATGGTATGTGGCAGAGTGCAAAATAAAGGAAAATATAATATGATGTAATAATATTACTATAATAGTTATGTTACTTTATATGTTAATATTATGTCATAATATAGAAATGGACTGAGATACTTTGAAAATAGGTAGATATAAATGGGAAAAGAGGTATAACCAAACACTGGAGTCAAAAATACAAAGGTACCATTTATGTAATAATCTAAAAAAGTCAGGGTGCCTGGGTGGCTCAGTGGGTTAAAGCCCCTGCTTTCAGCTCGGGTCATGATCCCAGGGTCCTGGGATCGAGCCCCACATCGGGCTCTCTGCTCCGCAGAGAACCTGCTTCCCCCTCTCTCTCCCTGCCTGCCTCTCTTGCCTACTTGTAATCTCTGTCTGTCAAACAAATAAATAAAATCTTTAATAAAAAAATAAATAAATAAAAAAGTCAGACTTAGAAAATGGATGGATCAGTGGCTTCCAGGGACACTGGCTGAGGGGAGTGGATATGAGTTCACAATATGACACCAGGGTCAATTTTTCTGGAAGAATAAAGGGATCTCACCACTAACTCTTTGTCACCCAACGGCGCCTAAAGGGTGTTGAGTACCCACGCCATATTCATAAGCACTGGATAAAAAACAAAAACAAAAACAAAGGAAAACAAGAGCAACTTTAAGTCCCCTAACAAAAAAGTTACTAAAAAACAATACAGACTTAAAAAAAAGAAACAATACAGACAACAAAAATGAAAAAAGTAATAGCAATCCAAGCCTCTCGCAGAAGTTCATAAAAATTCTGAAGTGCATCAAGACTGAGGATTTTCAATTTATAAATGAGACATTCAAAGGCAGACGGGGCCCTGAAGCTCACACACACCACAACGCGGCATTGTGGTGGAGGGGAGGAAAACTGTCTGCCGGATCATGGTGCATTTCTAATTGAAGAGTTTGAGAATGCAAATGAAAATGAATCAGTGCCAACAGGGATGCCTAAAAGACATAAGTGAGAATTACGGCAATTAAGAATGTTGTCTCAAAGGAAATTAGACTGGTCCATTAATTACAATGCCTTAAAGGGAAAGAGGTCCCAATGAAATGCAATAAATTAAAATATCAAAAAAGAAATTAGTAAGAAGAGAAGGTGGAAGTGCCAACAGAAGCTAATCTCAGAGGTAGTGACGGGGACAGAGAAGGGAGTAAAAATACTCAGAGTGAATATGGACAATGCAGAGCAGGTCCACTGAGGATTAATCCTCCTCCTCCTCCTTGCTCTCCCCTCCCTTCCTTTTCTTTCCATTACTTCCTTCCTGCCCTTCCACCCACCTTCCTTCCTTCCTTCCTAGCCTCACCTCCCTGACCTTTGCCCTTTGGATCAGCTGCCCTGCTCAACAAGGAGAGTACTCACCAGGCTGTCCCAGGTGATGAGGTTCCTGATCCAATGACACTCTAATGCCCCCTGCTTTAAGTTCTCAAAAATTACTTGTGGGCGCCTGAGCAGCTCAGTGGGTTAGGCTTCTGCCTTCGGCTCGGGTCATGATCCCAGAGTCCTGGGATCGAGCCCCGCATTGGGCTCTCTGCTCCGCGGGGAGCCTGCTTCCGCCTGCCTCTCTGCCTACTTGTGATCTCTCTCTCTCTCTCTCCCTCTGTCAAATAAATAAATAAAAATCTAAAAAAAAAAATTATTTGTATTTGTCTCCTCAGCTTGGTAATGAAAAGCTTGAGCTTCTGTTCTTGGTACTGATGCTAATTGGTATTGGTATTTTTCATATTGATCCAGACCCTCTGGGCGCGCCATCCCCTCTTATGCTGGTGTTCCCACTCTAACTCCACACTGTGCCCATCACATTGACTTTCCTCTCCACTCACCAGAACCCCTCCCCTTTGCCTCACATGGCAATTATGAGTCTTAGTAATCTCCAAATTCCTCAATCCCTGACTAGGTCCCTATAAAACACTCTCAGGTCTCCCGATGACAGGGACCGTTGCTTTCTTGAATGAAAGTCATTCATGCTTTTGTTCTAAACACTTATCATGCTTCTGCTCATGCTTTTTTCCTAAATACTCATCACCCACATGATTTACCCCACGTGTCTCTAAAAAATCGCATTATTCTTAATTTAAATATTTTAACCTCATCAGAAGCAATAATGCCTGAAACCATGGCTTTTCTATAGTAGTTTTATGCATTTTCTTATAAATATCAACATAAATGCACAACTACACACATTAAAATATCCATCCAGGTGCCTCTTAAATGAGCTTGTCCCTCTTCGTCAGTGGCACTCCCTGTGCAGGTAACATTCCACAGTGAGAAAGCACAGACTGGATTAATTACAATCTGATTTGGCTTCACCACTTGCTGTAGGAACTGGGGCAAATGTATTATCCCCAGGGCCTCACTTTTTCCATCTGTGCATTAGCTGCAACTGTATCTGTCTTTCTAAGGATTGCTTTGAGGACCTGATGCATGTGTTAGGACACATGCTTATTTCCTTTTTCAATTTCCTTTTTCCAGCTCTCATCTCCCCCACCCACCCAGTGGCTTCAATTCTTTGAGAGCCATGGATAAATTTGAACACATTTTAAAAAATATTTTATTTATTTATTTATTTGACAGACAGAGAACACAAGTAGGCAGAGAAGCAGGCAGAGAGAGAGGAGGAAACAGGCTCCCTGCTGAGCAGAGAGCCGGATGCGGGGCTTGATCCCAGGACCCTGAGATCATGGTCTGAGCCGAAGGCAGAGGCTTTAACCCACTGAGCCACCCAGGAGCCCCAAATTTGAACACATTTTTAATTACAATTACTGATCAGATGTCTCTCCCCATACATGGTTATTTAAATGTTGGTATAAAAAAGGTGAAGGCATCTGACTTTCTTTCAAAGTGGAACATAAGCTCCTTGATAAATGGACAATATTTAATAATTTCTTAGCATCACCAGGACGCTTGCCTGGTGCCAAGCATATGGTGGTGTTCCATGGGTACCTGCTGACCTGCTTGATTGATCCCTCATCCTGGCCAGAGATCTGAGCACTGCCAAGGTGGGGCTCTGCTGGAGGTGTGGCAGTGAGGCCAGTCCACTCACATGGTACACGGGAGAGTCCTGGCTTTACAACAGGGCCATAAGCAGGTCCCCGGCTCTCTCTCAGGCTTGCCAACGCTTCTGCCATTTCCCATCTGTGTTTCTATTTTTTCCTGTGAGAGTAGCTTTATTGATCTCATTAATTCTCTTTTCTATCTTTGGCATGGCAAGGTGATATTATCTACGCTTTAATGCCTCCTGTGTTTTGCAAATTACAGGATTATTATGGATAGAATGACAAGAAACACTGTTTTCACCAAATCAGGGCCAAAGCCACGAACTGTCCTTCATTTAAATGGCAGGGTATAATCTGTCCTGGGTGGGGGGGTCTGCTCGCCCAGACCTGAGGGCTGCAAAAACAGATGTAGAATTTTCTCTCAGCTGAGATATTTCCATGTGAAGCAAAGCAAAGAGATTCCTTCACTTGAACATTTTTATTTTTGAGTTCCTGAAGGCAGTTACAGACTTCCTAATAAAGGGTTTTCTTTTCTTTTGCAGCAATTCCTTTTCACTATTTTTTCTTCTTTTGATTGAAAAGTTTGAGGAAGTCTTAAATGGAATTATCTGAGGATGCTGGGACTCAAGATTTAGAGTTCAATAAGTACTTTATGCAAACAAAACCAAAAACAAACCAAAATGCAAAAACCAAAAAACCACAACTCTCTATTGCTCTGCTGTAAAGACAAGAAAAAGTCTCTCTTACGCAAGTTCTTTTAGTTCGATAACTAATTAAAATCACAACCACCACCAACAGAAAAGTTTCTCCTGATCTTATCTGATACTTAGAGCTCTTTGCAAGAGGAAAATAAAGAAATGGAAAATAAATGGCTTCTCCATAGACTATGAGTTTCCCAGAACAGTGGCTTCTGTATCTATCAGGATGTCCTAAGAACTTAGGGTTATCTAGAACAGAGGGGGCACCTAATAAATGTTGACTGTGGAACAAAATGAACAAATGTTTTTGTCCTTTAACATTTTTTTTCTTCAAGCGTAATAATGTATACAGTTAAACGAACACACATCCTAAGGGTACCATCAGATGAATTTTTACAAACTGAAATTCACCAGCATTGCTAGAACCCAGAGCAAGAAACAGCAATACTGTAACTGCAGTATTCTCTCTCATGTCCCCCTCCAACTGTTACCCCCCAAATATAGCCAGCATATTGGCTAATTTTTTGCCTTCTTTGAACTTCATATAAATGGGATCACACAGCATGTCTTTTTTGTGACTGCCTTCTTTTGTTCAACGTTACGGTTCTGAAACTCGTTTAGGTTGAGACATGTAGTTGCATGCTGTTCATTCAGATTGCTGTATGGTATTCTGTCACAGGTGCTGTGGACTTGGTGTTTGTGGGGTCCCCCTCACCTTCCTGAATTGAAGCTCTAATCCTCAGGGAGATGGTACCTGGAGGTGGGGTTTTGGGGAAGTAATTAGGGTTAGATTAGGTAATGAGGGTGGGATCTTCATGATGGGATTAATGTCTTGGAGGAAGAGGAAGGGACAAGATCTCCTTCTCTTTCTCCTCATGCATGCACAAGGGAAGGCCATGTGAAGACGTAAGAAGACAGCCATCTGCAAACCAGACAGAGGGCCTTCGCCAGGCACCAAATCTACTGACACCTTGATCTTGGACTTCTCAGCCTCCAGAATTGTGAGAAATAAATGGTTTTTGTTTAATTCACCCAATTGATGGTATTTTCTTATAGCTGCCCAAACTGACTAAGACAATGGTTATCGATCACAAGACTCACCTATTGTACCGTTGTGCATTTGACAGCTTCCAGTTTAGAGTTAGCATGAGCTGTGCTCCTTCAAATCATCTCACATGTCTGTTTTTCTGTTGCCAGAACAGAAATGCTGGGTCATAAGGTACGTATGTTTCCAACCTTGGTAGAAATTGCCAAACTTTTTTTTCAAAGTGCTTGCACCAAGCAACACTCCCAGCAACAGTGTATGTGCATTCCAGTTGCTCCATACCCTTCCCAGCGCTTGATGTTGTCAGTCTTTTTCATTTTAGTCATTCTGGTAGATGTACAGTGGGATCTCACTGTGTTTGTAAGTGTGTGTGTAGATGTGTGCGTGTTCCTTTTTATTTTGAAATAATGAAAGCTTTGCATGCGGGTGTAAGAAAGACACAAAAGAGATCCCACATGCCCTTCACTCAGTTTTCTCCAATTGTAACATCTTGCATAACTATAGGACAATAACATGACCAGGAAATGGGCACTGATACAACCCACCACCCTTTGTCAGATTTCACTAGCTTTATGTGCACTCATTTGTGTGTGTGTATTACCTAGTTTCATGTAGTTTTCCCACATGAGTAGATCCAATGACCACCACCAGTCAGGATACAGACAGTCTTATCATAAGAACCCCTCCTGCTACCCTTTATATCCACTGCTTCCTTCCTCCCTTCCCTGCACTCTCATCTCTGCACCCACTAATCTGGACTCCACCTCTACAGTTTTGCCATTTCAAGAATGTTCTATACATGGAAACATACAGTATGTAACACTTTTTTTTTTGACTCAGCATAATTTTCTTACGATCCATTCAAGCTGTTGCATGTATCAGAGCCATCCATTTTAACTGCCGCATAGCATTCCACAAACGAAAGCACCCAACCCCCAAGCCATCATTTCTAGTGGTTTAATTGATTCCTACTCAAGGGATAAAACAGACTTTCACATATCCTTTCATCTGTCCATGAATTCAACCAACATTTATTAAGTGCCAACTGCATACCAAGCATTGTGCTGGATCCTGGGCATATAAGGGACATAACAGGGCTCTCTGTCTTGTAAGGATGTCCCTAGAGTCTAAGTTGGGAGACAGACTTATAAATTTAATAAGACAATGCAGCATCACAGATACCAAGACAGTTATGTATGCATCTCAGTCAGGAATAAAGAAGAAAATGTTTGACTTTATGAGGCTGGGGTATGGAAGATGAGTCCAAGAGATACTCTGTGGGGGCAGATGCATAACCCAAGTCTTGGAAGATGAATGGTTTGCCTGATGGCTGTGAATGAAAAAGGAAGCATGAGAAATGGGCTTTCAGAGCAGAAAGAACTGTTTGGGTACAAAATGGAGGTGGGAAGTAGTCTATACTCAGTGCAGAACTCAGCATACCATGGCTAGCTAAGCGGACGGGGCTGCTGAAGACATGGAGTTGGGGAACATCACCATCTTTCAGGAGCACATGTTCTTACTTCTGACAGTCACAAGCTGCTAACTCAGATGCCATCAGCAGAATCGTACTAAAATGCCCTAAGTCTCATGGACTCCAAACACCCCGACTCTGCAGTTCCCCAAGGATCCCTGCACTAGACACGGCCAAGGACAATCACTCACGTCAAACACCTTTCACACCCTTTTCAGGAGTGTTTACCTCTCAGTGGAGCCTAACAACATGGAACACACACACACACACACACACACGTTCATTCACCTACTTTGATGTTAAACATAAGCCTCGTTCTTGCCCTTTGGTCTGAAATGGAAATGAGGGGAGTTACCTAGGTAATAGTAATGTCAGTATTTATGTCTGCTCTGTGCCTTCCATATATTCCCTTCTCACAATAGCGTCAACTCTAAGGTAGACACTACTGTCACACACAATTTTTCGATAAGGAAACTGAGGCAAAATGAGATGAGGTGACTTGCTCAAGGTTACAGAGCTAACAAGCAGCAGGTGCAGTAATCACATGACGATTCTCCAGAGTCCACACACTGGTTGGTGGCCGTGGACTCATGGAGAGGAGGCGGTTGGTGGACTCATGGGGAGGAGAAGCATGGGAGCTTTTCCTGAGACCTGAGAGATCTCTAGAACACTGGGTTCAGCCAAGATGAAGGCAACCCACATGACAGGAGGTCCAGAGATCATGTTCCTACTATATCAAGGCAAGCTCAGTCCTCCTTTTAAGAAGTTAGTAGGGAAGAAGTTAGTAGGGTGAGATCAGGGTTCCCGTTAGTCTCCTTGACATCTAAACCAACACACTCAAACTAAGCCTTATGTTATCATAGCCCACAAACATTTCCTAGTTTAATTGTCTAAAGAGAGTCCTATTACTTGGTACACAAAGGTGAGACAAAACCATACCTAAGGAATATTTTCTCTGATGATGGTGCTCCCTTCTATTTCTGGATAATGGCTCATGGGCACATACTGTCTTCCCTACCTGGATTGTTCTACCTTCTCCTCCTTGTCCTCAACGAGCTACACCATGACCTCTTTGGGATTCCAGCCCAAGTGTCAATGCCCCAGGGATATCTACCCTTGATTCCCCCACACTAGTTAGAGCGTCTGGGTACATGTTTGCAAAGTACCTTACAGTTTTCCCTCTGAGTTCTTTTGCAATTTACCATTACATATTTATGTGATTATTCATTTAGTAAACATATCTACTAAAATTTAAGAGTGACAGAATGAAAAATTGCTTATTTTTGCTTACCATTTTATACTCACGGTGCAATACCTAATATATAGTAGGTATTCAATAAATGCTCGCTGAGTAGATGAATGAATGAGCAGATGGATAAATAAAAAAATTGAGGGAATGAATGAATAAATGAATGAGTCACCAAAGCTTCACCATGGAAGATTTGGTGTCCTATAACAATATTAACTCCCTGCTGTATGTTGGCTGCTGTTGATATCACAGGCTTCTGGTGCCACCCAAGACACAATGTTTCCAATGAACTCATGAGGTTCCCAGGCTTCTACAAGCCCAGCCAAGCCCGGCTCAGCTTGCAGGCTGGCAAGTCTATATTTTAGTTCCTTGGTTTGATTTCCATCATCATCCTCTGCAAACAGGAGTTGTTGATTTTCTTTAATTAAGGCTGGAAGGATGACTTCCTGAGTGGGTAATATATTTCCAGAGCTCAGCATTTCATCTGCGTGGCCTACATTTCACTCAGAAATGGGGCAGATTCATTAAAAGAATGGCCAGACAGCTTCCTCTTTGGTTGCTTGTTTGCCTACATTTAATGAATGAATAAATAACATGCCTATTCATTACCAACTTTTGAGTGGAAATAATTGCTGGGCTCCCTCGTTTGCCTGGAATAATGTTCTTTGCATTTGGAGCGCCTTCTGCCTCGGTCACTGCAGTGTTCCCCAGTCAATGGGCCAGAGGCATCCTCCAGAGGATGCTATTCACCTCTGGCTCACCTTGGAGAGAAGCAATCACTTTTCTGGTCCTCCAGGGTCTCATTCAGTGCACTGAGAATGCTCGTTTGTGGAAGGAGACCCTGGGACCCTAAGAAGTAAATGAGACTGATAGGCCCATTAATTCTCTGAGTACACTCTGGGGGCACCTGGGGTATTATAGTGTAATTACTTCTAAGAAAGTCTAAATTCCTATGTACTTTACCAAAAAAGCATTTTACAGACAGGGAAGTACTCAGTTGTGCCCTGTCTGTGAACATGTGCCTAACTCTGGCTGCAGGAAGCCTAAAGAGCCATCATGGTGACTCTTGGTTGGTAGAAGGAACAAGAGACCCTTGAAATTTTCTCATTCATCACTCAATCATTAACAATTATTTGCCAAGTGCCTATGCTGGCCATATATTAAAGATTACTGAAACCCTCATTTCTATCCTGGATCAGTACAATTGCTGCCCAAATGGTCCCCCAGCCTCTTTCATTACGTTTGCCAGTTACATTCACTCCATGGTTGCACTTGGTAGTCTTCTGAAAGCACAAATATCATCACAACACTCCCCTGACAAGAATCCAAGGGTTCCCATTGACTATAGGATTCAGTAAAGTCCTTTGCATGACCCACAGGGCCTTTCATGGGCAATTTGTCCCTTGGCTACTTCCTCAGCTTCATTTCTGCCTACCCTCTGTCCCATTAAATTATCTGCCTTCCACATGAAGCTACATGCCATTCCCGGAATATATTACATGTTTTCTACCTCTGTGACTCTGCCTACACGTTTTTCTCCCCTCCTTCCCTGTGACCACTGTACATTCTTTGAGATGCTAGATCAGAGAACACCAATTCGAATCCCTAGAGAGGTCAGCCAGGTTATGTAACTTTATGCTGGGGGCCATGAATAATGTAATAGGGAGTGGTGGGGCTTGGGTCAAACTGGAATCCATGCCCTCTCTAACAAGAGCAGCCAGCACTCAGTAATACCTAACTTTGCCATGACGGGACATGAACCCAGTATTTTCAGATCCACTACTTTTATTTTATTTTTTTAAAAGATTTTATTTATTGATTTGACAGACAGAGATTACAAGTAGGCAAGAGAGGCAGGCAGGGAGAGAGAGGAGGAAGCAGGCTCTCCGAGGAGCAGAGAGCCCGATGTGAGGCTCAATCCCAGGACCCTGGGATCATGACCTGAGCCGAAGGCAGAGGCTTTAACCCACTGAGCCACCCAGGCGCCCCAAGATCCACTACTTTTAAAGAGATGTTGGAAATCTGCATTTTTTTTTATCTGAAATCTTCCAGTTTTTAAATGTGGTAAACATATTCTTTTTCAATTTAATTTTTAAAGTGTTGGGACCTGGGCTCTTAAGGACAATTTACAGCTGCTAATTCTTAACTCCTACCCAAAATGGACTCTTCTTTGTCTTGGAAAGGTTAGCAAGATGGTACCTCCTCAGCGAACTCAATCCTCTTTTGCGTGCATATCATAGCCTGTAGCTCAGCTGACAGCTTCAGGGACCAATCTCTGTGTCTCTGTAGGTTAGCATTAAGCATGGCATTTAGTGAATGCTCAGTAAATGTGGGATAGATAAACACACACACACACACAAGCGGTTGAATGGACAAATGAACAGACAGAACTTTTTTTCCAGCTGTAAGCTTATAAATCACCCCCCCCCTCTCCCCGAAAGAACGAGTGATGCTGTCTTAGCTTTCTTAATGGTCAGGAAGAGAAGCTGTATTTATCCAGCCTTCAAGCTTGGTCATAAGAGGAGTTGGCACTCATGTGAAAAGCATTTTGAGAAAGGACACTCAGTCCCATTGCCTAAAAATATCCACCACCCCACTGGATCTGAAATTCCCACCATTAGCACCTTTAGTGGACTGCATCACTAAAAGGTGCCTTGGAGGTATCCCTGGGGAGCTCTCTCTTCCCTGGCAGGAAATGTAAGAAGTATTGTTTGTTCTGAAAAGTTAATCTAAGAATATCCTGGGTTCTTTTCCCATTTATGATATCAACTTGCTGTGCGCTCTCAGGCAACTTACTTCCTTTCTTAGGACCCCGGGGGTCCCCATCATTCTTGATACTTGATGTGACATGAAATTAGGTATAACTGCTGTCTTTGACCATGTCAGAAACTCAAGTGGAGATGGCCTCGGTATGGAATTTGGCAAACTGGAAGCCCCTGCTCCTCTGAAGAGGAGAGCCACTGTGCAACCCCAGGAGACTACTGCCAGGTGGGGCTATCAGCCCAGAGTTAACTGATTCGTTAAAGAGAAGCCAGAAATCCATGATTTTACATAAAGCAAACCAACTGTTTAGATGGTGGCAATCACACCACTTAAGTGAACCAACAAACCCAAACAGTGTTGTCAAAACAAAGCAGTGATGTTGATGATATCCGATCCACCTCTGAACAAGCTCCTTTGAGGAGGGGAATGAAAGCTGATTGGCTAACCCTGCACTGCATGTCCACCTGTCTTGAGATGATTCCTTAAGTCAAAATCAGAAAAAAAAAATTGGACAAAAGCTACAGATATCTGCTCTAAGGTACAAATTGAAAAGATAAACATCACCTGGGCTCCCCACTGTTCTTTTTTTTCCTAGTGCCAAGCATTGTTTAGCTTGAAATTGTTTGATGTGAAAAAACCCATATGCCTATTACAAGCAGATCTCTCCTTACCTATAAAGGATTTCTGCAGCCTGTTCTCAAGAAGGAGACAGTCTTCAATGATCTGTGTATTCCCACCTCCAGGTCCTGCCATCCACAGAACCATTCTGCACAAGGACACCCTGGTTCATCTCTCAGTAATTCTGACTTCTCAGGGACTGGCTTTTGTTTATTTTCTCCTGCCCAAAGCATACATATTTCATTCCAGCAGCTTTTCCACATCAGCAAAATCTGTAGCACCAGTACCAGATTCCTCTCGTGCCCTGGTTCCTTCCTGATTAACTCTATTTAGATAGTTTATTTTGGTTGCCTGTTTGCCATTTGGGAGATCGATACAAATTTAAATGAGAAGAAAGAGTATTTGCAGGCACTTCAAGTGTTGATCAAACACAGAGCGGGCTGTTGAGGTTCTGCCTTGGAGATGAGCTCTCTAGGGATTGTCTGGATCGCATCTTCTGAAAAAAGATGAGAGACAGGAAGGGAGGGAGAGAAGGAAGGAGGCAAGGGAAGAGAAACTGGGCAGTGAAGAAAAAGAAAAAGAAAAGAAAAAGTGGCCAAACCTGTTTCCCAGCTTTCTAGTTGGGTGGACAAATGCCAAATGCCTTTAGCCTTTGGCTAGACTTTTGTACAGATAATCTGCATGCTGAAACCTGCCCCACATTTTTGCTTATATTGGTTCCCAGGTAAAGCAGAAAAACACTGCCAGCTCATCTGGGCACAAGTTTTGAGCTGTCATTGCACATTTCAAGCAGCAGTGACTGCAGAATGCGAACTCTTTCAGGGTGCTAGTGCCCTTCCTACCAGGTCGCTGTGTACTCCAGAATCTGATTTGATTTCATAGGTGCTCTCCCCAGTAGTGACTGGGTTGGAGCCTTCCAGAACCAGATCAAATCCTGTGCATTTGGGGGGACAGGAAATGGAGTATCCTTCTGTCTAGACACAGTGGCCTCCTTTCTATTAGTTCCCTAGACACTGCCTACTTTCTTAAAAGAAGCAGACAGTTGGAAAAGGCATTTTTCCAAGGAGACCCCAGCTCAAGTCTTGGCCATGTGGCCACACATGTGGCCAATCAGAGGAGTGAGAGATCAGGCGTCACGGTTGGACTCTGACTTTCTGAGGTTCCACTCAGCCCTGTGATTCTGTACTCAGTCCTGACTGTGCCATTTTGATCCACAGGGAAGGTTGTGGTTAATTTAATCAACTGTATATTTGTATATACAGTATATTTGCCTGTACATTTGTATACAAATATTTTGTATATTTGGCTCTCCGTCTGGAAGAAAATACAGATTCACACATTAGATCAGATATAGAAATCAATTCTGAATAGACTGAATATGTAAATGTATAAAAGAAATAAGAAGGAAAGAGACTATATGTATAAACTCGGAGTGGGGGAGACCTGAAGCTAGACAGGAAGTCTGGAAGCTGTACAATAAATGACAAGCTGGTTTAGAAAAAAATTTTTTAAACCTCTTCAACCAAAGACAACATGAAAACAAAGACAATGATAACTGGGATGAAACTTCTGCAATACACATGACTGACAAAGGGGTTAATATTCCGAATAGCTGAAGGGCTCTTAGATGAGAAGGAAGATAACCAAGTTTAGAATTGGGCAAAACACACGCATAGGAACAGGTAATTTGTGAGCAGGAGGCCATTCGACATATGAACTGCTCAACCCCACTGATGATAAGGAAAGTGTCAATATAAGGCAACCATGTGGTACCCTTCTTCTTCCATCTGTGGCACCAGATTAAAAAGACAGATAAACTCTGGTGCTGGTAAGGGTGTGGGAAAATGGCAAGTACATATATAGTCAGCTGGAATGGCATATACTGTTTTTAACAAGGTAATCCTAGCAGTATTTGTTAAAATAAAAAATATCCTCACCATTAGGGCCAGCAATCCCCTTTTGGAGGGGGGGTTGCATATTCCATAAACAAAAGCTGTACAGAGGCTTATTTGTACAAGGACACAAATGTGCATTATAGCATTGTATGCAATATCCCCCTACATGGAAAAGAAAAGAAAAATGAGAGACAGAAAGAGGGAGGAAGACAGGGAATGAGGAATATTCTGGATGTCTACAGAAGGAAAAAGGGTTAATAAAACCTGGTAAACTGTACAAGATAATATGATGTAGTCATTTAAAGGAATGAGTCAGATCTCTGACAGAAAGTGCAGGTAACAGATTTATTTAGCTTAGTTGGCAATACTGAAGGTGGGGTTTGGAGCCAGGCCACCTGGATTTGATTCAGCATTTATGAGCTTGCAAGTTAAGTAACTTTGCTTTGCCTGTTTCCTTATCTGCTGGCTGAGAAAACTAGTGGGGACATTAGAAGAGTTGATCACGTAAACTGCTTAGAACCATGACTGGTAACTAGTGAACTTTAAAAACTAACTGTTAGCTATTATTATTTTTAATGTATGATTCCACTTTAAGTGAAGCAATTCAAAAAAACAAAAAAATCACCCATAGATGTACTTCTCCATAGTGTCTGAATGAGAAAATAAAGTGCAGGGGAGGTGGGCATATAACAGAGGAAGGAAAGGTGGGATCTGAAGGGGGTAGACTGATCATTTCTTTCTTTTTTTAAAAGATTTTATTTATTTATTTAGACAGCAAGAGAGTGTGAGCAGGGGGAGGGGCATAGGGAGAGAGAGAGAGAGAGAGAGAATCTCAAGCAGAGTCCACACTGAGCTTGGAGCCCAACACTGGGCTCGATCTCACCACCCTGAGATCATGACCTGAGCCAAAATCAAGAGTCAGACCTTTAACCAACTGAGCCACCCAGGCGTCCCGAGATTGATCATTTCATCATTATGTTCTTACCACGGAAATGTTACGACCAATACGGCTGATATTCAGCACTTAGGCAGCCTTTAGGCTACAGCAGTTGTTAAAATACAGAAGTATTTCTGTACCAGTTGGGAAAGAATGTCCCCTACTATTCTCACCATCCCGTGCCCTTTCCTAGGGTCCCCCCTCCTGTCAGCTCTCCCCCCGCCCCATCCAGCAGGTACGGGGTTAGTGCTCTGGTTGTCCAGGGAGTCTTCAGATCTGCTCCAGCCTCGGGCTTAGACCACTTGTCTACCACAGCTGCGTTGTCCCAGTATCATCCCTACAGATAGCCATGTATTAGCCTGTGTAAGTTCATGTTAAAAAATCATTAAACTGTAACATGGAATAGAGGTCAGACCTACATTTCTACATCTTGGTGGTATTCACCAAAGCCAAGACCGAGTTGTGTGATTTGCAAACTGCCACCTTCTTCTCCACACATCTCTCACCAACAGTGATATTCAAATTACTCTCTACCTGAAGCTAGCATCGTCAATAACTGAACCTCAGAAAGAATATTAAAGACTTACAAAAAAAACCCCCGCCTTAAATAGTACCTACACAGGCTTTTACTGCAACCTACGGGGTGTCTTCCTCAAATTCACTGCTCAAATTCTCTTGAGCCCCAGAAGTCTTTTAGGATAATACCAGGAAATGAACACCTACCTGGTAATGCATTATAATTTCTAGGTCTGGCTGTAGATGGAAGCCAAGCCCAGGTTTGTACAAGTTGGAAAAGAATAAAATGTCCCTGCCTGCAAATAAATAGCAGTGCCAATAACAGATTATAATGTACTACATCCCCAGAAGCCTGGGAGGAGAGAACGGAGCAAAAAGATTAGATAATTAGACTAAAAGGACAAAGCAAGTCCCTCTAAACTGGTTCCATTATGGGAGGGGGGGACAGTGGGACACAGTGAGGAAGCTCCTGTTTAAAAGCAAGAGCAATATAATGGCGGATATTGTTTCAGCATTGAAAATAGGCCCCGAGACTTCAGAGGATATTTTGATGGGACCCATTTCACAGATGTGGAAGCTGAGCTGCAGGGAAGTTAACTCTTGACCCACCGGTCTCAGACTTTGGTGAGCTGGATGTGAAAGCAGGTGCCTTTGTCACTGAAGTCCACACTGGTACACCAAGTGAAGCATTTCTGTCTCCAGGAGACAAAGAGGCATGGAAATGATCAGAGAAGTAGATCTCTGAGATGTTTTAAAATCAGGTTCAGTGGCCAGAGCCCAGATGAAAAACAAGGCCATTTCCAGGTTAGATGATTTCTAGCTCATGTCAAGTATCACTTAAGTCAGGGATAATTCACTTGTTGATCTGGTAAGACTTGGGTCCTTTCTCCAGGAGCACACACACCCCTGCCTTGCTCAGGCCACTTCTCCCCCGCAACTCTTCACCCCTGCCTGTGCAGGGAGTTTGGAGGTGAAGAGGCTGTGTTGATGGTAGGAGTCCCCACAGTGCTCCTCCAATGTTAGACTGAATGAAGTAAAACGGAGGAAAGAACTAGGGGACACCTGGTGCTCATCAGAAGAGATGTGTGATGATTACATTTACACAGGGAAGCAATTCTTCACCTGCTGAAATGGAATGCAATGCTGAGGCGAGATGTTCTGAATATGCTCCAATTTTCTGGGAGAGATTTTTTTTTCTGAGGATAGATGTCCTCAAATTCTTGAAGGGATCTATAGCCCAAAAGAGGTTAAAAACCCCATCGTCATGGGGTCTCTGAATCAAATGTTAGAACATTCGTCTCCATTCAGCCCTTTCAATCCACACAGACTTATTGAGATCCTATTACAGGCAAGTCAGACTCAGATACAAGGACTATGATGGGGAGTCCGACGGATGCTCCCTCTTTCCTAGAGTTTGTCTTTGAGCTAGGGACACAGCCATCACATGGCTGCTTGTGGCTCATTAATACGATGGTGGTCGGAGCTTCAATAAACAATGGCAGAGTGCAGTGAGGATATATTTCTTAGTCTAGTCTGATTAGGGATGGATTCCCCAAAGGCTGTGAAATTTAAGCTGAGTTCTGAAGCATGAACAGTTGGGAGGAAGGATTAGGTTGAATAGGGAGTATTCTAAATTCTAGCTGCTCAAAGTGTGGTCTTCAGACCAACAGCATCAACATCGCCTGGGAGCTTGCTGGAAATGCAAAATCTCGAGCTCTGCTGGGATGTAGCAAACACGAATCCGAACTTTTTAACAAGATCCCCAGTTGATTTATATTTGCATTGAGGGCTGCGAAGTGCTGCTCTGAAGAGAAGGAACAGCATCTGAGGAACTATAAGGGGATCAGGTGTTCCTGGGACTTACAGAGAGAGAGGTGGTGGTGAGAGTGGAAGAAATGATGCTGGAGAGAGGGCAGACCACATCAGAGCTCTGTAGCCATGTGCAACAACAAAAAAGAAATATCTGAGGGCAGATAAATGATCATGCTTCTGGCAAGATTTTCTAAAACCCTAATTTGGCAGCTTGAGCTATAGGGTTGTATATATACAGCAAGTGCTGAGGACAGCAAATGCTTGTAGTTACCCATCTCCCCTATAACATATACTGCACATCACCTCTGTCTCCTCATCTGTAAAATGGGGATAACAAATCCTCCACTGCAGGGTCACTGGGATGGTCTAATGCCTAGATTGCTCATATATGGAATCAGATGTGTAGGAACTATTTAATAGATGAGTTTACTTCTCACTGAGTCAACAAATGTTTGTCCTGGCCCTTCATTCTAAGCCCTGAAATGGGAGCTGAAGATGTCACAGTGAACAAGAAGTGACCCATAGCCTCAGGGAGCTCAAACTCACCTTGGGGAAGCTGGGACTCCAACAGGTGATCATAATAGATTGATGAGCAGTATGACAGGGGAAGCAGAGTGGGCTGCAGGAGTGTACACAAGACAGATAACAGAGGAAGCTCCAGGACATTCAGGAAGCTCATGCAATGCCTCATCGAGGAAGGGATGTCCAGGGTGATCCTGAAGAATGAGTTGGACTCAGCTAGCCCAGGAAGAGGGATGTGGACATGACACAGACCCTGAGAAGCATTTACAACATCCAAAAACCAAGAACAGGTTAAATATTTAGAATATATAAAGAGCTCCTGTAAGTTATGAAGAAAAGACAGAAAACCCAAAGGAAAGGTTAAAAAACAAAACAAAACATGAACAGATGATTCAGCTATGGAGAAACCTGGCTGCTCTAGGATATAGGAAGAGACCCTCACACTCTTCAGCAACTAGAGGCAGGCAAATTAAAACAATGAGATGTTACCTACCCATCAGAACAGCGAAACGTTAGACAGGTGGCAAATGCCAGGAAGCACAGAGCCAGGAACTCTCCTTCCTTCATGGTGGAAGTGGAAACTGGCAAAGCCATTTGGAAAAGCTAGCCTATTATCACCTATGTATATATCCCAGGGGTGTGCCCCCACAGATTCATAAAGGGATGAGCCCCTATCACACAGTTTGTTTGTAAAATCAAGATGGCAACCCAGGTGTCCATCACTAGGGGACTGAATGAAATGTGATATGTACATTGCAGAACATTGTACAGCATGAGAAAGCCACAAGCTAAACATACAGAGAGAGAAAGCCACAAGCTAAACTATCTATATCTTAAAACTTAAAACTATTTAAACCTTAAAACAGGGTTGAGTGAAGAAAGCTTCAGGATGAGATTTATAACACAATGCTATTTATGTTAATTAAAAACTCCCCATCAGGGGTGCCTGGGTAGCTCAGGCTCTGGTCACGATCCCAGGATCCTGGGATCAAGCCCTGCATCAGGCTCTCTGCTCAGCGGGGAGACTACTTCCTCCTCTCTCTCTCTGCCTGCCTCTCTGCCTACTTGTGATCTGTCTGTCAAATAAATAAATAAAATCTTAAAAAAAAAAATCCCCATCAAAATAACTCTGTATATTTTACAATATTTGCAAACATATATCAAACATGTGAGAGAAGGACGTGATATTGGGAAGTAGGTCTATAAGGAAAGAAATAAATGAATAATAAGACAAGGTCCATCCATTGACCAAGTATGATGATATGACATGAGCTAGGGAATGTGATTAACTCAGTTCTAAGCTCCTAATAGTGTTTCAGGCAGAGGGAATATAAAAGTACAATTCCTAGAGGCAAAAGGAGATATGCTGGATCCTGGACATAGAGTGGAACAGGCCTAGAACAAAGAGTGTAGGGACGCCTGGGTGGCTCAGTTGGTTAAGCGGCTGCCTTTGGCTCAGGTCATGATCCCAGCGTCCTGGGATCGAGTCCCACATCGGGCTCCTTGCTCGGCAGGGAGCCTGCTTCTCCCTCTGCCTCTGCCTGCCACTCTGCCTGTGCTCACTCTCTCTCTCTCTCCCTCTCTCTCTGATAAATAAATAAATTAAAAAAAAAAGAGTGTAAGATAGGGGGTTTCATGTAGGGACAGACCAGATCATAGAGGGTCTCCAAAGCCATACTAAATAATCACTAATTACCCCAGGATCATAGGGAACCATTGAAGGGTTACAAGTGACACAATTTCATTTCTAATCTTGTCTCAAACTCAAGTAATGAGGGAACAAGGCCTTTATTTGTATTCATGTGGTTTATCTATCAGGTGTTAGCCTTCGGGCATCTAAGCACCCAAATCATGGGCTTCTATTTTTCCTAGTTTTTCTTCCATAAGTTCATTTTTTAAAAAAAATTTTAAAGATTTTTATAAACATATAATGTATTATTAGCCCCAGGGTACAGGTCTGTGAATCGCCAGGTTTACACACTTCATAGCACTCACCATAGCACATACCCTCCCCAATGTCCATAACTCCACCCCCCTCTCCCAACCCCCCTCCCCTCAGCAACCCTCAGTTTGTCTTGTGAGATTAAGAGTCTCTTATGGTTTGTCTCCCTCCAGATCCCATCTTGTTTCATTTATTCTTTTCCTACCCCCCAAACCCCCCATGTTGCATCTCCACTTCCTCATATCAGGGATATCATATGATAGTTGTCTTTCTCCGACTGACTTATTTTGCTAAGCATAATACCCTCTAGTTCCATTCATGTTGTTGGAAATGGCAGGATTTCATTTCTTTTGGTGGCTGCATAGTATTCCATTGTATGTGTGTGTATATATATATATATATATATATGTAGTGTATGTATGTATGTATATGTATATATAGTGTATGTATGTATATGTGTGTATATATATGTACATATATATATACACCACATCTCCTTTATCCATTCATCTGTTGATGGACATCTAGGCTCTTTCCATAGTTTGGCTATTGTAGACATTGCTGCTATAAACATTCGGGTGCACGTGCCCCTTCGGATCACTATGTTTGTATCTTTAGGGTAAATACCCAGTAGTGCAATTGCTGGGTCACAGGGTAGCTCTATTTTCAACTTTTTGAGGAACCTCCATGCGTTTTCCAGAGCGGTTGCACCAGCTTGCATTCCCACCAACAGTGTAGGAGGGTTCCCCTTTCTCCAGATCCTCGCCAGCATCTCATAAGTTCATTTTTTAAAACATTTTATTTATTTAAGTAATCTCTATACCCAACTTGGGGCTCAAACTCACACCCCCATGATCAAAAGTCACATGGTCTTCTGACTGAGCCAGCTAGGCACCCCTATTTTTCCCACTTTTAAACCAATTATGAGACAGTCACTGACACCTTCACCAGAAGCAACACTTAAGAGGCAATGTAGAGTCACACTGACTATGTGACCTTGAGGAAGGTCGCCAAAACTACAAACATGAGTTGTTCTAGTTTTCTTATTAGTAACAACAACAGTGAAACAATACAAGCTCTTCTTACATTCAGTCCCTACAGGAATTAAATAGGAATTAATTCTAAATCTTCATAATAGCCCTCTTCCTTCCTCCCTCCCTCCCTCCTGTCCTTCCCAGAGGGCACATGAAAGTGCAAGGGACAGAAGGAAAGGGAGACAGAGAGAATCTCACTCAGGTTCCACACTGATGTAGAGCTCAATCTCACACCCTGAGACCATAACCTGATCTGAAATCAAGAGTCAGATGCGTGACCTACTGAGCCACAAGTGCCCCTTCACAATAAGGGATATGAGATGGATATTACTTATATTTAGATAGATATTATATATTTATATTTATTTATATATATATTTATAAATATATACATATTTATATGTATGTATGTATATGTATGTATGTATAAATATGTATATATTTATAAATACATTAAACTTATATTTAGATAGATAGATATTACTTATAGATATTACTTATGAGATAGATATTACTTACATTTTATTTGAAGAAGAAACATAAGGGAGACAGATGTTAAGTAACTAGCCCACAGTCATTAACAGTTAACAGAAGACAAACTAAGGTTCAAACAAACAGTTCTGTTCGTAGGCTGTTTAAGAGTCTCTTCTGTGAACTATACCTCATTGCACTACAGCACTTACTTCGAAGTTTGCAGCATTGGCCACACTATGCATATAGTTTATCTGGTATGTTGGAACCTAGAAATTTAAGTCAAATGTCCTCTGAGCTATATTTGATCTATACATGTGTATTGTCTGAGTTGAACAGTTAAAAACTTATTTTTGTATTAAAATTCTGTATTTTGAAATCTAAAGACTTTACATAAAAATCAAGAATTCTGGTTTCTTCAAAAGCAAAAATTAACTGTTGGGACTTCATCAAAATAAAAAACTAAAAAAAAAAAAAGGATTTTATTTATTTATTTCAGAGAAAGAGAGAGCACATGTACAAGCGGGGGAGACAGGCAGAGGGAGTGGGAGAAGCAGACTCCCCGCTAAGCGGGGAGCCCAAAGTGACACTCCATCCCAGGACCCTAAGATCACAACTTGAGCCAAAAGCAGAGGCCTAACTGACTGAGCCACCCAGGTGCCCCAAAATAAAAAGCTTCTGCACAGCAAAGAAAATAATCAACAAAATTAAAAGGCAAATTTCAGAATGGGAGAAGATACTTGTAAATGACATACCTGACAAAAGGTTAGTATGCAAAATATATAAAGAATTTATAAAATTCAACACCGCAAAAGCAAATAATTTAGTTAAGAATGGGCAGAAGGCACAAATAGACATTTTTCCAAAGAAGATGTACAGATGGCCAACAGACACATGAAAAGACATTCAGTATCACTCATCATCAGGGACACGCAATCACCAGCACAAGACACAACAGGTGTTGGCGAGGATGCGGAGAAAGGGGAGCCCTCGTGCACTACTGGTGGGAATCCAAGCCGGTGCAGCCACCCTGGAGAACAATATGGAGCTTCCTCAGAAAGTTAAAAAGACAACTGCCCTATGATGTAACAATCACACCATTAAGTATTTACCCAAAGCTTACAAAAATACTGATTTGAAGGGATACATGCCCCAGGAGGTTTACAGCACGTTATCAACAATAGCCAAATTATGGGAAGAGCCCAAGGGTCCCCTGACTGATGAGTGGGTAACGAGGACATAGTGTACAGCATTCACAGTCATGTGGACTATACTCAGTGAAATAAGTCAGTCAGAGAAAGACAAATATCATATGATTTCATCCATATGTGGAATTTAAGAAACAAAACAAATGAACATGGGGGCAAAAAAAGAGACACACCAAGAAACAGACTATTTATTTATTTATTTGACAGGGAGAGAGAGAGAGAGAGAGAGAGAGAACACAAGCAGGAGGAGCAGCAGAGGGAGAAGCAGACTCCCCGCTGAGCAGGGAGCCTGATGCGGGGCTCAATTCCAGGATCCTGGGATCATGACCAGAGCTGAAGGCAGAATTTCATCGACTGAGCCACCTAGGCGTCCCAAGAAACAGACTCTTAACTATAGAGAACAAATTGATGGTTACCAGAGAATAGGTGGGCAGGGGGATGGCTTAAATAGGTGATGGCAATTAAGGAGTATACTTGCTATGATGAACACTGGGTGATGTATGAAAGGGCTGAATCACTATATTGTGCACTTGAAACTAATATTGCGCTGCATGTTAACTAGCTGGGATTTAAATAAAAACTTGGGGGGAAAAAGATGCTGTTTCCTGAGAGAAGATATGCAGTTCGGGAAGACTGGTCTCCCATACTCTCCTAAAACAATCAGTGGGAGCCGAGTAGCAGCTATGCATTTACAGAGGGCACGTGCTTTCCAATTTTCCACAGTCTCCACCACTCCCAAAGGTACCATAATGCACCGCCATCATTTATCTCCTTTGCTTTAACCGCCCAGCCCTAATAGACTTTGATGTTATGACCCCAATAGTAGGCAGAACAAATGGTCTCATCACTGGGAGAACAGGGCAGTTCAGGCTTTAAAAATCCAAAGTCTGACCTATCTCAAGAAGTGACTCCAAATTAAAATCCTCCTGGAGATTTACCTCCTTAGTCTCAACTCTCATTGGTTGTTTTCCCTTTGGCCTTGATTTCCTCTTTTACAAAATGGCCAAGTGACACAATGGTAAATACCACAGACACGTGAGCACTGGAACTGTTCCTTTAGAAGCTGAATACTGGGCTTAGCTTTTCCAATAACTCCCTATTCATTCAAATCTAATTACAAAATGATTTTTAATCATTGTAAAATAAATTCACTCTTCACGTCTAGAAATGTTAGAGCCCCAATTTAACAGCAGCAACAACAACAACAAAATGCCTTCTAATGGATTTGCACTAAGAAACAGAACATGGCCTGTGTTGTCAGATGTTCAATAATTTAACCGCAAATGAAGTGTGCAAAATACAATATTTGTGTCATAAACCACCCGGCTTGTCACATAATAGATTTTTGAAGAGTCACGTTTCACGACACTGAGCAATGTTATGTTGGAACAGTGGAGTAGCCAAATTGAGGTTTATAGGTTCCGTTTGCTTATGTAGAAAGGGATTGAATCTCACTAACCCCGTGGCAAGGAGCACAAAAATGCAGTATTTCTCTAGATCCTGCCACTGGGAAGCAGTGGCTGGAATTCATCCGGCCAACTTGATAGTGAGTCATATTCAAGCTTCCCTGTGTTAGGAGATGTGATCTGGATTACCTCTACATGTCTAGAGGGGTTTTTGTGGTTCCTTTGATGTCACAGACCATGGTAGGCAGAATAACTATCCCCCCAAAGATGTCCATGTTTTAATCCCTGGGACTTGTGTGAATATATTAGGTGACATGACAAAGGGGAACCAGGGTTACAGATGGAATTAAGTTGCTAGTCAGTGGACAATAAGGCAGAGGGATTAGCTCAGATACTCCAGATGGGCTCAGTGTAATCACATGGGTCCTTAAAAGTCAAAGAGGGAGACGGAGGGATGTAATTATGGAAGACAGATGGAGGAACGTAATGTTCCATTGCTGGCTTTGAACAGGGAACGGGGACCATGAGCCATGGTCATGGAATGAGAGCAGCCTCTAGAAGCTGGAGAAGGCCAGGAAACAGACTCCTTTCCAAAGCCTTCAGAAGGAAAGCAGCCTTATAGACACCTTGATTTTTTAGCCTGGTGAGATTTCCCTCAGACTTCTGACCTCCAGAACTGTACAATAATAAATATGGGTTAAGTCACATGACTGGAGGTAATCTGTTACAGCAGCAAGAGAAAACTAATACGTGGCATGAAAACCATGTCCACAGGAAAAATAACAGCAGACCTGACACACGGGCTTCTTTCACTCAAAATTAGGACACTAGGATACAAACAAATGTTGTTACCACATTTCCTCAATTTTGTGATGCACATTTGTTTTGTTTCTCAAATTTTAACATTTTTCAAATTGGGATGGATCTCACAATCGAAGAATACAGTTAATAGAGTGTTTTTTCCCCAAGCTCTTATAACAAAATGGAAAACTGCTATTAAAAAGACTATACATTTTACAATCCCCAGCACCTTAAAATCATATAAAAAGTAGTCGTTTCAAGAAGTGAGCAGGTAGAATTCAATTCCACGAGCACTGATGGAGTATCTTGTTAGTGCAAAACATGTTGCTAGGCATTGAGGTGGGCTGGACAAGGAAAGAGAGCTGCTCCTCTCTCCAAGATTTTCACAGATAAATAGAACAGTGACCTGCACATGATAAACTATACTAAAACTGAGACTAATGTTATGATTAAAGCTCCAAATACGTAAGGCTACAAAGTCAGTCCCATGCCTGGCTAGTTCACCTACAAGTTCTTTATATCTTGACCCACGGCCTGGCACAGAGAAGGCATTCCTGGCCTCACTGTATAAGTATTTTACATGCTTAATCTCGTTTTTTTAGATGGATTACATATTGTGTTGCTATCTTAGAGCTGAAGAAACCGAAGCTTACACAGAATACCTAATTTGCCCGAAGTCACACAGCTAACGAATAGCTTAGGCCAGGATTCCTTAGCCTCAGCACTACTGAGACTTCGGGCTGAATAATTCTTTGTTGTAGGGGCACTGCCCTGAGCATTGCAGGATGTTTACCACCATCTGTGGCTTCTCACCATCAGATGGAGCACACTCCTTTCCATTTGTAACCACCAAAAATGTCTCCAGGCATTGACAAATGTCCCCCGGGGGGCAAGGGGCAAAATTATCCCCAAGTTGAGATCAACTGGCTTAGAGAAAAGGGCAGTGGCATTAAATTATGTGTGGACTTAAATCTTTGATTCTCTTCCTTTAAGGAGCTGGAGCTTAATTCCTATTTTCTTGAGTATGAGGAGAACTCAGTGACTTGCTTCTAGTAAACGGAATATGGTAGATGTAATTGGGATGTACGAGATTGGTCTAAGAAGGCATTTTGGCTCCTCTTTGTTTTCTCTCTTGAATTGCTTGCTTTCGGGGAAATCACAAGAACACAAAAGCACCCCATGGAGAGGTGTACACAGTGAGGACTGGGGTTTCCTCTGAGGAAGCTGCTGAGGCATCTTAGTCCACTGCTATGGAGTGCGCCATCTTGGAATCGGCTCCTTCAGCCCCAGTGAAGCCTTCAGATGACTGAAGCCCCAGCCGACGTCTTTCTTTCTTTTTCTCTTTTAAAGATTTTACTTATTTATTTGACAGAGAGAGAGCAGGAAAGAGGGTGTGCACAAGCAGGGGGAGTGGCAGAGGGAGAGGGAAAAGCAGGCTCCCCACTGAGCTGGGAGCCCAACTCGGGGCTCAATCTTAGGACCCTGGGATCATGACCGGAGCCAAAGGCAGATGTTTAACCAGCTGAGCCACCCAGGTGCAAGCCCACCCCACCCCTACACCTAGCTGAAATCTTTTTTTTTTGTTTTTGTTTTTTGTTTTGTTTTGTTTTTTAATTTATTTTTATTTCTTTTCAGCAAAACAGTATTCATTGTTTTTGCACCACACCCAGTGCTCCATGCAATACATGCCCTCCCTATAACCCACCACCAGGCTCCCCTAACCTCCCACCCCCTGTCCCTTCAAAACCCCTCAGGTTGTTTTTAAGAGTCCATAGTCTCTCATGGTTCACCTCCCCTTCCAATTTCCCTCAACTCCCTTCTCCTCTCCATCTCCCCATGTCCTCCGTATTATTTGTTTTGCACCACAAATAAGTGAAACCATATGATAATTAACTCTCTCTGCTTGACTTATTTCACTCAGCATAATCTCTTCCAGTCCCATCCATATTGCTACAAAAGTTGGGTATTCATCCTTTCTGATGGAGGCATAATACTCCATAGTGTATATGGACCACATCTTCTTTATCCATTCGTCTGTTGAAGGGCATCTTGGTTCTTTCCACAGTTTGGCGACCGTGGCCATTGCTGCTATAAACATGGGGGTACAGATGGCCCTTCTTTTCACCACATCTGTATCTTTGGGGTAAATACCCAGTAGTGCAATTGCAGAATCATAGGGAAGCTCTACTTTTAATTTCTTGAGGAATCTCCACACTGTTCTCCAAAGTGGCTGCACCAACTTGCATTCCCACAACAGTGTAAGAGGGTTCCCCTTTCTCCACATCCTCTCCAACACACGTAGTTTCCTGTCTTGCTAATTTTGGCCATTCTAACTGGTGTGAGGTGGTATCTCAATGTGGTTTTAATTTGAATCTCCCTGATGGCTAGTGATGATGAACATTTTTTCATGTGTCTGATAGCCATTTGTATGTCTTCATT
>PISX010004110.1:0-126499 GCA_004024625.1 Mellivora capensis | reverse complement strand
AGCTAATTCAGTGTTGGAAGCATCACTGTCCTCCAGAGGACACTGTGACAGTGCCCCAAGGAGCTCTGCGCAGGCGCAGCCCCACCTCGCCTCTCTAAGCGGGAAGCCCTGCCCCTCCAGCTCTCCCACAGCCTCCACCCAAAACCACACCCGGACTTGCCTAGAGAGCGTACGCTCCATAATCTCCCATACCACGCCCCTCTCGTAACGGTCTGTAGCTCTGAGTTGTCTAGTTCATAGGCTTTTAGACCTTTGTCTTTGCATAACATCCATACTGCCCTCAGAGCCTCCAAACCCCAAACCTTACATCCACAGCCTGCCATCTCCGTTTCCTTGAGACCCTGCCCTTCCCCAAACCTATTAAAAGATCTAAATCTGAACCCCAGTTTTCCAGACTGACCCTCTGAGCTGTACGGGTGAGCCCTGTCCCCCACATTCCCCTGAGAGCTGGCTTTGGCATCCTTCCAAGGAAACGCGCCTCCCGCCATGCTGCATGGCCACTGCGGCAAACACTCGGGCCTGCCAAACGGGTGCCTGCACAGCAAACCTCACACTCCCTTTGGCCAGCAAAGGTGAACAGGGTTACACATGTGCCCTTCGTCACTCAAGACATGCCCACACCACCCTCAGGCCCGCCCTCCAGCTCCTGCCATTCCTGATGGTGCCTGCGCAGTAACCCTCGGAGCCACCTACTGGCCAGCATGGCACAAGGACAAGCAGGAGTCTGCAGTCCCATCAATCAGGACAAGACAGCCCCTCCTTCACAACTGGCCCCCGTAGTTCTGCCACTCGCTCAAAATGGCGCCTGCGCAGTGAGCCTCGGCAGCCATCTACGGGCCAACAAACATACCGCTAGGGTGGGTATGGGTCTGCAGACCCGGTCTGTCATTCAGGACAAGCCAGCCCCTCCCTCAGGGCCACCTTGCCTCGCAGCTGAGGCATCATTCAAGATGGTGCCTGTGCAATAAACCTCAGAGGGGCGATCCCAGGCCAACATGGGTCGGAGTCTACAGTCTCCCGTTAGTCACCCAAAACATGAGAGCTGCCCTTGGGTGGGCTCCCAGAAATAAAATCACTGACGGTAACATCTGCGGAATAAGCTCTAGCTGTCACCTGTTGATCAACAGTGCTCAAGTGGGTGGAGCTCCGCAGCCCCCCCTTGGGCTCGCGGGGACCACACCCCCCAGCAGCAGCAGCAGCAGCAGCCAGTCCCACTGTCACTTAAGATTGTACCTGCGCAGTAAGTCTTGGCTGCCACGTGGCAACCAAAAAACACTGCTAGAGTGGGCGGAGCTCCGCAGGCCCTCCACTTGGCCCCACCCCCGCCCCACTGTCACTCAAGATGGCGCCCGCACAGTTCAGTCTCGGCTGCCACCTGTTGGCCAACAGCCGTACTACAGAGGGCAGAGCTCGGCAGCCCCTCCCCTTGGATTCACCCCACCCCTCCACAGCCAGCCCCACTGTCACTCAAGATGGCGCCTGCGCAATAAGTCTCAGCTGCCACCTGTTGGCCAACAAATAGTACTAGAGTGGGCTGTTCTGCAGCCCCACCCCCTTGGGCCCGCCCCACCCCTCCAAGGCCAGCCCCACTGTCACTCAAGATGGCGCCTGCGCAGTAAGTCCGGCTGCCACCTGTTGGCCAACAGTACTAGAGTGGGCTGAGTTCTTCAGCCCCTCCCCTTGGGTCCGCTCTATCCCTCCGCGGCAGCCCCACGGGTCACTCAAGATGGCGCCTGCGCAATAAGTCTCAACTGCCACCTGTCGGCCAACAATCAGTACTAGAGTGGGCGGAGTCCTGCAGCCCCACCCCCTTGACCCGCCCTCTACCGCCAGCCCCACTGTCAGTCAAGATGGCACCTGCGCAATAAGTCTCGGCTGCCACCTGTCGGCCAACGGAGAGTGCTAGTGGGCCGAACTCTGCAGCCCCTCCTCTTGGGCCCACCTACGCCCCCGCCCCACCTCCGCTGCGGCCAGCCCCACTGTCACTCAAGACGGCGCCTGCGCAATAAGTCTCGGCTGCCACCTGTCAGCCAACGAAGAGTGCTAGTGGGCCGAACTCTGCAGCCCCTCCTCTTAGGCCCACCTACCCCCCCGCCCACCGCCCCCCTCCCCGCTGCGGCCAGCCCCACTGTCACTCAAGATGGCGCCTGCGCAGTAAGTCTCGGCTGCCACCTGTTGGCCAAACGGCGCTAAAGTGGGCCGAGCTCTGCAGCCCCTCCCCTTGGATCTTCCCCCTGCAGCTCTGCAGGCCTGCAGGATGACGCCTGCGCAGTAAGTCTCGGCTGCCGCCTGTCGACCAACAAAAATGGTGCCAGAGCGAGCGGGGCTTCTCAGGTCAGGCCCCGCCCCAAGCCCACCAACAGAACCTGCGCAACACACCTCCGCCGCTCCCGTACCCCCAACACTTCCTCTAGCCAAATGATGGGGCCAGACACACCCAGGGCGCCAACTGTCCCCAGACAATAGGAAAAGGGTGGTCCAGGAGAAAGAGTGGGCACACCAACAGCCTGTAGCCCTGTCCCTCGGGACTGATGGTTTCATGACGGCCGCGGACGCCGCGGCAAGCTTCAGGCACAACGCCTGGCTTCAGTAGACGCTGACTCTCCGGACCACACGCATGGGGCGAGCCAATAAAACGGCCCCCAGTCACTTGCCGTGGCCCAGTCTCAGAAGTCAGAGTCCAGACCCCACGCTAGTCGGCCTCTGCAGCCAGACCCATGACTACCAAAGAAGCTGCGAAGTAGTCGAGACCCGGCAGCCTTCAATCACTGTGTGGAACACAGGTTCGCCAAAGCCACCACAGCCTCTGGCCCCGCCCCCTGCTGCGGCCAGCCACCATCACGCCTGCGCGGCAAACTTCGGCCACTCCCCCCAAAGATGGCGCCAAGGTAGGCGGGTCTCAGCAGACAGCGGTAACCCGGCTGAGCCGCAGTCTTGACAGCCCCTGGCCCCGCCCCAAACCGCAGCCAACCAATCAGGACAGCGCCTGTGCCGCCAACGTCACCGCCCACACCGGAGAAGGCGCTAGGGCCGGCGGAGAGGAGGGCCCCCAGCCTCTCACAGCCAGAGAAACTACCCCACAGGCACGAAGCCTTCAGCCCCGCCCCTTGCAGCCCGTAGCTCCTCCCGCCGCCACTGCGGCAAAACAGGCCCCGCCCCCAAGGACTAGCAGGGATGCAGGGATAGCCCGAACCAGCCTGTCAGGGACACCGTGGGATGGACGTAGTGGTCTGCAGCCCCCAGACTCAGCTGCGGACGGAGGGGGCGCCCTGAAACCCGCCGGCCCGCCACTTCCCCGGTGCCCACTCTGGCTGGCTCGATGGACAGGAGTCCGCAGCCAACCCGTCCCCGTCTCCCACTTCCACAGGCAAGATGGCGCGGCAGTTCCCCAGCTCCGCGGCCACCTCAAAGGGATGAACCGTTCCCGGGACGCCGGTGGGCCACACAAGATGGTGCCTGCGGCAAGCGCGGCAACCCACGCCCGAGACCCGCTGAGGGAGGACCCTGCCAGGCGACGTCCGCCGGCCCCACCCCCCAGCTGACCAGGGTCCGGGACTGTGGCGTGTGACCGCCGTGCCGCCTCACGCTGCATCCTGACACCGTCCTGATGTGGCTGTGCCGGGCGGGCGCCAGCCCGACTCACCTCCCCTCACCACACGGCCTGGGGCCCGACCAAGGCGCAGCCCCCGTGCACGGTCTAGCACGCCCACAGGACCCCTGGCGCCCGGCGGCGCCACCAGCCCAGGGTGGACATGCCCGTTCCTCAGCTCCGACCTCGTCCTCCCGCAGCTCCCGGCGTCTGCACGGAGCCTCTGCGCGCGACTCCTTGTCAGGCTCTCCGCAGAGGCGGGGCTCCAGCGCAGGCCAATCAGCGGCCGAGTTTCCCACCCCCAGGCCCCCTCGCCACGCCTCTGAACCCTGCCAATCAGGCTGCGGTTGCCGTGCCTACGGCTTGGCGCGAAGGCTGGAGGTTGACGTCAACTGAGCTGATACTAGGGGCCCCTGACAGGGGTCTGCTAAGGGGGGAGGGGGCGATGGGCGGTGTGTGTGACCCCCACACAAAGAAAGGGGGTGACACCGAGAAGGGCCAACTAATGACGCCCAAACACAAAACCAACTTAGAAAAATAACATACATTTGTCCAAAAAGTGAAAATCCAGCGGGCAAAACCGTATGTAGAAGTGCAAAGACAAGCGAGAAGGTGGGAGACGACACCTCTCCGCCTGGGACACGGGAAAGACGCGGGCTCCCTCGGTGAACGAGCCGCTCTCGCAGCCAGTACGGGAAAGACCGGCCGCGCCAGGAAGCTGGGCGGCCGCGGAGACGCTGGTACCTCACGGGCGGACACAAGCGGCTGACAGACCCGCGGCAGAAAACCCCGCGCTGCCTCAAAGCCCGGCGAGGTGGACGCCGCGGACGAGTGCGGAGCGCGGATCCCCGCACGCATCCCCGCCGGCGCCCGGCACAGACCTGCACAGACCCCCGCAGACCCTGCCAGTGTCCCGCACAGATCCCTGCAGAGACCCTCGCGGACCCCGCCGGTACCGGGCACAAACCCCAGCAGACCTCGCCACCGCGCGGCAGACCTGCACCGGTCCCCATACAGACCTCACAGCGCCCGCACAGATCCCTGAACAGACTCCCGAAGACCCAGCGCCCCGCACACACCCTGCAGCGCCCCGCGCACACACCCTGCAAGCCGCTCCGCAGAGCCCCGCCGCACTGGGTGGCAGACCACCGACCCGCAGATGACACCAGGGAGGGGACCGGTAGCTCGGGACAACAGTGAGGGGCAGCTGTCTGGGACTAGGAAGGACCAAGGACTCCCAGAGTTAGGTAAACACATAAGTTGCTCAAGTTTGTAGGAATGAGCTGGTAAGTGTTTTCATTTGCTTGTTTGTTAAGGATGAACACATCTGCAGATAAAACTTGCACAAAACAATACAAGAACTCGTTAACTGGTGACCTGGAGGGAAAAGGAATGGAGGGGGCAGGGGAGGAGGATGAAGGATTTTTCTTCCCTTCTCCAACCCATACCGTTTGAATATCCTTGACAGAAATACCCATTTCTTTTCTAGCAATAAAATTAATGAATTATGCGAAACTCATTGATCCAACTATTCTACCTTCAAAAGACTAAGACAAAGAAGATAAGCAGTGATGTATGAAAGATTATACACAAGCATATTCATGGAGCATCATCTTCTATTAGAAAAGTGTACTCCACAGGAGAATTAAATGGTATTCTGGTAAATCCATACAATGCAATTTTATGTGGCCAATAAAAATGTAGGATTTTAATTTTAGAGGAAAAAAATTCATGAGTTAATTATAAAATGCAGGTTACCTACAAGCACATAGAATATGATGCCCCAAAATAAATTTTCTATTTATACTTAATAAGTATAAATAGAAATCAGTGGTTGCTTGTTACATTAAGAAGTTACTGGCGTGGAATGGAGGATGTTTTAAACTCCCCAAGTCTTCACCAGTCTCTTCTCAGCCAGCCACGCCACAGTAAACATAAAAACTGAATGAAAACATTGTGCTTGCTATGCACCTTTGAAACATATTCCCCAGCAGCCTCTACAGAAATTCTAGAGGCACCACTGCAAGCGAATGGGGTACTACCCTTAGGACAGAGGTTTTCACATCTGGCTACCCATTAGGATCACCTGGGGAACTGTTAAGCACTGTAGCTGTTTTGGAGCTCCCGGTGATGCTAATGTCTGGTTAAGGTTTTGGAGGTGATTTTAACACATTCTATGGACCCCATCTTCTCTCTTCTCAAAGTCCTCTATCTGCAATACAAGTGTCTCTCTGCATCCTGGATCATTCATTCCGTTCAGATACCATATCCCCTCTGAGCTCCTTCTGCTACTACCCCTTTCCTCAGCATTCCTTGCTCCCACGCTCCCCAAAAACCTCTCTTGATGGAGTGGTCTTCTAACTCAAAGGCCTTATTGCACATTCTTTCCCTCTACTATGCCATACCTTCTAGCCAAAGGAATTGCTGAGCAATTCCCTATGCAGCTAGGACACTTGATCTTAATTTCACTGGCTCTTTCAGTGATGTTCAGCATCCTCTTAAAAGAAACAATAACAAACAAGAACACACACTATCTTATTTTTGGTGACCCTACACCCTCTGATTTTCAGTGGCCTCTTCTCCATCATCTTAGCTGGCTTCTGCTCTGTTCAACTTACAAAAGCTCAGAACTCAGCCAGTCACTAGACTTCTCCATCAACATCCGCTCCCGAAGGAAGCAGTTTCGGCTAGTGGCATGGTTTAAATATCACCGAGACGCCAGCAGCTCCCACATTTATATCCTCTGCCACAGAACTTTCCGCAGAAGCTCAATCTCCTTTATCTGTAGGCTGAACAGCTGACTGCTCCCCCTCGATATGTAACAGGAACTGAAAGCATTTACAACAAATATTTTCCTTTTCCTCATTCTATATTTCTATATACTTCTATAAACAGCACCAGTTGTGGTAGCCAAAAATCTCACAATTGTTCTTGAGTCTTCTTTTCCTTAATATCACCATCTAATTCATCAGCAAGTCCTGCTGACCCTACATCCAAGCCATCCCAAATGTGTCCAATGTTTTCCCCCTTTCTGACAATCCTAATCACTATGAATTCCCCTGGTCATTAGCCTACTCACTTGGAAAAAGTGCTTCTAATCCAAACCCTTCCCTCCCAACATTCTCTACATAACATCCAGGGTGATCTTTAAAGGCAAATCATGAATTTCAATTACCACCCATTTCCTACCCCAGTTGCACTTAAATATAAGTCTAAAATATGTACCATAAACAAGTTTAAAGAAAAGCCATCAATTTTCCTATGGGTGTTAAATACTGATGCTGTAAAATTTAACAATCTCTTCCTTCATATTTCTGCTTTTTGTACCTTAAGAAATCCCTCCCCACACTGAAGTCATAAAGCTATTCTAACAGTCTGAAGTTTTTATGTTTAATTTTCTATACGTTTTGTGACTGGGATCTGATTTTTCTCCTGGCATGTTTCTATAGATGGGTGGGCCTGTTCCTAAATTCTCTCATCTATCCCACTGGCCCATTTGTCTATCTCTGTGTGTTAACACATCATAGTAATTGTTACAGCTTTCAATATCTTGATACTTCAAAGGGCATCTGCCCTACCTTGCTTTCCGAAAGCGTCTTTGACTATTCTTTGCCCTCCATCTTCAAATGAGTTTTGGAATTAGCTTGTCAAATTTGATGAAACACCCTACTGCGAGGGCGCCTGCCTGGCTCAGGCAGTGGAGCACGCGATTCTTAATGATTCAAGGTTGTGAGTTCAAGCCCCATGTTGGGTACAAATATTAAAAAAAAAAAAACCACCTGAAGAAAATATATCCTATTGGAATTTCAATTTGATTTTAGGAGGTCTTTTCCCTATTACTTAGCTTATCAGTTATTTTGGGGTTACAATGTGGTACAGCTTTTTTTTTTTTTAAGTAACTTCAGGTTTATAGGAAAATTGCAAAGATAAAGATTCTTCACCCAGTTTCTCCTGATGTTAAAATCTTACCTACCCTTGGAATGTTGTGAAAATGAAAAAATTAACATTAGTACAGAATTATTAATTAAACTACAGACTTTATTTTTATCTTACTGGTTTTTCTGTAAATGTCTTCCTTTTGTACCAGAATCCTATCCAGGACACATTGTTACTTCTCCTTAGGCAACTTTGGGCTGTGACAGCCTCTCTTGTTTTACATGACTTTGGCAGTTTTGAGGTATTAGTAAGATTTTATAGAATGTCTCTCAATGAGTTTATCTAATATTTTCTCATGACTTGTATTAGATTATGAGCTTTTAAGAATTATCTGCTATTGCTTTTTTTATTTCATAGTCAGTGAATTTGTTTACCAGTCCTGTTAGCTCTAATACTTGTTAGTTTGTCTACAGATTTTCCTGGTTTTTGGTAACGTCACTATCTTTATTAATGACAATTTTTTTCTCTTGACAATCATAACTCATTCCATTATCATAACGCACTGGTTAGGATCTCTGAGGTGGGGATACGTCTTACCTTTCACCATCAAGTAAAAATGATCACAAGCTTTTTTGTAGAGCCTATTTATTGGGGTTTAAGGAAATTCCTTTAAGCTCTAATTTTCTAAAAACTTTACCATGAATAAGTTTAATTTCATACAACGACTTTTCTATATTTGGGGGGAAGATTATATTCTTTTATATAATCTGTTAATGTGGAGGATGAAGGCTAATTTTTTGATGCTGAAACATGTTTGCGTTCCTAAACCCTACTTGAGCATGACTACGAGAGTCTGATTTATATACATATACAGCTGGATACTACTGGCTTATATTTCATGTTTGTTTTTTGCATCTAAGTTCTTAATTATACTGTCCTTGCCTGGTTTCAGTATCAAGGTTATGCCAGTCTTATAAAATGCCTTGGACTGTTGTCTTGCTGCTTATATTCTCCACAGCAGTCTATATAAAAAAAATAGGGTTCTCTGCTTTTGAAAACTTAGTATAACTCCCCATAAAATTATGTAGATCTGATGTCTTCTTTCTTAGAATATTTTAGATTTTGTTTCCTTGTAAGTTTGGGACTTTCATTTCTGCTTTGTCTTGAGTCATTTTGGTCGTTTATATTTTACAAGAAAACTGTCCATTTCACTTAAATTTATTAGCACAGAACTATTCACAGTATTCTCTTTGATTTATAATCTCTTCTGCATTGGTAATATGTCACCTTTTCTAGTACTAATACCATTTCATCTACTCTGATGTTCTTTATCAGTTTTATTAAAGATTTGACAATTTTACGTTTTTAAAGTGACTTTTGGTTTTTTAACCATATTCCTTTTTTCCATTTAATTTCTGTTCATTTTCTTATTTCCTAGCTCCTACTTATTTGGGTTTCTCTTCCTAGTATATTGAGTTGCATATTTAACTCATATATTTTAATCTATTAATTTTTAACAGATATACTTAAAACTGTTAACTTTCCCTCCAAGCACCACTTGACTGTCTTTGCGTGTATTTCACTGCTGTTCAGTACTGTGTTATATTGTTTCCATCACACTTCCTCTTCATGACATTTAAGAATGCCTTTAAGTTTCTAAGTTCTGCAAAAGTCTTTAATTACAGATTCCTAATTTAACTGCATTATAGCCAAATGACATCACCTATGTTATTATTTGATGTTTTTGTTAAACCTTTGTGATCGTGATATAATCAATTTTCAATTGTTCAATGCATTAGAAAAGAATGAGTATTCTGTAAATACTAGCTACGGATTTCTCTTTGTGTTCATAGAATCAAGCTTATTAACTACTTGTTCACATTTTTAGAATTCTTACTAATTTTCTCTCTGCTTAATATATCAGTCCTAAGTAATTATCATGAAACCGCTCATTATGCCTAAAATTTTAATCCACTGCTCCTGGTTAATTCTTTACCTTTTGCTTTATGTTTCAAGGCATTTTTAGGTAGAAACAAATCCATGATTTCCTCTGTTAAGTTGGATATCAAAGAACTTACTCTGCGAGTTTACTCTTCACAGAGGAGTTAATTTGTTTGCATTTTAAATTTATGATATATTTGCTTGATGATTGTGCTTTTTCCTTTGCTTATTTTTTCCTTTCTTACTTTCTACTGAGTAGATCAAATTTTCTTTACCCCCTTTTTTTCTCCTCTGCTAATATGAAAGCTCTCAACTATATTTCAGTTATTTTATTGTCCACCTTAAATTCCTAATTTGTATACAAGTATATATTTAACAGTAAAAATAATAAAAGATATCCTGGAATACCTTAGCAATTTTCAAATTTCCTACTCCCCCTTTCTAGTTATTGTCAAGAAATTTAGCTATACTTTTTAAATAAACCAAAAGTTTTTTTATATTCAATGACTAATTTTATATTTATTGATATTTTAATAATTTATTCATTCATTTTTGCTTAAATTTCACTCCTCTCTAGATTCATCTTTTTTTATTGAAATAAATCCTTAAATAAAATTTTAGTTATTATGTAAGACAGTCTTTCTATTTGTATTTCTAAAAATGGCTTTAGGAGACATTTCTAAGTGACAGTTTATCCAGGTATGGAATTCTAAGGTAACCTTTACCTTCTCTCCTTATTTTGAAGATAATATTCCATTGTCTTCAGACACTGCTGAGGAGAAGGTCTGATATCAATCTAAATGTACCCCTGGAGCTTTTAGAATAGGTGGTGGGATTTATTTTTGTTTATCCTGCTCAGAACTTGTGTGCTTGATGAAGGTATTTCTTCCCTTTTGGAGAAATTCAAGTTCATGCCAGTATGTCTTGGCCAAAATAGCTTTTCTGCCATTCCAATTCTATTTCCTTCTGTACTGGAGTATACTGGCCTTTCTTCATCTATCCTCCATTTATCTTAATTTCTCTATTTTTCATATTCTTTTCTGGGTTGCTAATTCCTTTTTTTTTTTTTTTAAACACACACACACTCATTTTTTGATTAAGTCAACTCTATACTCAACGTGGGACTTGAACTCACGACCCCAAGATCAAGAGTTGCATGCTGTACAGACTAAGCCAGCCACGTGCCCCTGTAATTCCTCTTTTTAAATGCATCCAGTATAGTGTTTCACTTTATGTGTTTTACAATGGCTATATTTTATGTCTACGATTTTTATTTTTTTTTAAAGATTTATTTGACAGAGAGAGATCACAAGTAGGCAGAGGCAGGCAGAGAGAGAGAGAGGAGGAAGCAGGCTCCCCGCTGAGCAGAGAGCCCGATGCGGGGCTCGATTCCAGGACCCTGGGATCATGACCTGAGCTGAAGGCAGAGGCTTTAACCCACTGAGCCACCCAGGCGCCCCTATGTCTACGATTTTTAATTGGTACTCTTTTTATGACCACCTTTCTCAAATGGATGAACATGTTATGAATACTATCATCTTTTAAGAATCTTAAGGTCAGGGACGCCTGGGTGGCTCAGTTGGTTAAGCAGCTGCCTTCGGCTCGGGTCATGATCCCAGCGTCCTGGGATTGAGTCCTGCATCAGGCTCCTTGCTCGGCAGGGAGCCTGCTTCTCCCTCTGCCTGCCACTCTGTCTGCCTGTGCTCGCTCTCTCTCTCTCTCTGACAAATAAATAAATAAAATCTTAAAAAAAAAAAAAAAGAATCTTAAGGTCAGGGACACCTGGGTGGCTCAACTGGTTAAGTGACTGCCTTCAGGCTCAGGTCATGATCCGGTGTCCCAGGATTGAGCCCCACACTGAATCCCTGCTCAGCTGAGAGTCTGCTTCTCCCTCTGACCCTCCCCGCCCCCAACTCTCTCGTTCTCTCTCAAATAAAATCTTAAAAAAAAATAATCTTAAGATCACACTAAAACTATCTGATTTGAATTGCATTTTGTCAGAAGTGAATTCATGTCCTAGCTGTTGATTTTATTGTCTTATTACAGGTTTTCCTAAGTTTAACTCAGTGCTTTGCAACTTTAGTTTCTAAGTGTTTCTCCTATGGATTATCTTTCCCCCTCCTCTCAGATCTTCTCTTCCCTCCACATCCAGCTTTTTTTTTGGTGGGGGGGAGGGGTATCTCTACCTGCCGGTGAGAAACTTAGTCCCAAGACAAGTTTTATATTGTCAATTAGGGAATTTGTGTCATGTGAAGAGAGAGTATATTATTCACTGAACAAGACTTCAGCTTAGGCTGGGTACTCTTTACCTGGTTGTGTCTTTTCCCACTGCCCTGAGTATAACCATCATAAGCTGGAGGCCTGAGTAACCATCACTGCTTTTTTCCAGTCTCATTTTATGTCAGGACAACTCCACCCCAGCCTGTTTGACACAGTGAACCTGGGACCTCGGTGCGCATCGGCTTCTCCTGGACCTTGTTACTCCACAGCAGTGGAATTAACTTCCTCTGCCTGTTTTAAGAGCAAAAGTCCTGCAGGTTTATCTCTTTGAGCCCCACGTATCTTTGTGTCTTTCTGTTCAGTTTTTGATCCACAGAGATGTCATAAATATCTCTATCATTGCAAGTTAGTATTAAAAAGAAGTTGAAGTGTGAAAGCAAAAACTCCCAGCACCATCTCAAAAATAGTATCTTGTAAATTATCTACAGCAGTAATCTCATTTCTTTCCCAAGTGTATAGTGGAGTTCTCCTGAGGCTGACAGACGGAATGCTTAAACAGATGAGGATTTAGCTATTTTCATTCAAGCCAGATGTTAAAGAGATTAGCAAAGATGTAAAACAATGCTGCTCTCCTCAGTAATCTTTTGTTTTGGGAATTAAGACATTTTCAGTTAAAAAAAAAAAAAAGTTGCTTATATTAACATGTATTGGATTTACTACAATTATTTTTAAGTGAACTAATATACATTTATAATTTTTCTGTTTTAATTTCTAAATCTATATATAGTGACAGGTATAATCCACCTTAACAGAATTCTTTGGAGGACTCAATCATTTTCAAGATTGTAAATGGGTGTTAAGACCAGAGTTTGAGAATCTCTGGTCTGCAATAAATAAAATATATCTGGTCTGCAATAAATAAATAAAAATAGATTGGACTAACTGGGTGTTCTGATCCCATAGCTTATACAGATCTTAAATACATAGAAATCTCTCAGTAAATACTTACTCATCCATTCTTTCAACAGCTATTTGAGTGCCCACTACATATAAGGACCAATGCTAAGGCCAGTTTCATGGTTCATTGTGAGTGCCACTAAAATGGCCCCTGCCCTTATCCATTTGATAAATATGTCTTCAAGCTTCAGTCTAGCTAGGAAGATACATACAGTAAGTAAGTTGGCAAAATAAACCTTTAAAAACTGTGCTGAGGGCTCTGAACAACAACAACAAAAACCCCAGGATGTGGAAATGAAGAGGGATGTGTTTGAATGGTGGTTACGACGTAGTCAGGGAAGGCTTCTCTGACGAAGAGAAGCAAAGACTCAATTGTAGGAAAGAGCCAGCCAGAAAAGCAAGGGGAATGACATTCTAAACAGACAAAACCACAATATACAAAGACCATAAAGGGAACAACAGAAAGTCACTTGAATTGGTGGAGGGTAGTCAGGATGAGGTTGAGGTACATAAAATGAGGTTGTACTGGTGTGCAAGAGCCAGCTCTTTAGGAACTGTGGACCAAGATGATCTTGAATTTAATCCTAAATGTGATGGGAAGCCATTAAAGACTTATACATAAGGTTTGACTTAATCCATCCTGAGAAGATTCGTGTTGCTGTGTGGAGAACGAGAGATGGGGAAGAGAGGAGGCAGCTGTCTAGCAAAGGATGACGGTGCTCTGAACTAACCTGGTGGCAGTAGAGACAGGGAGAGGCGAACAAATACAATGTAATTTGGAGACAGAAGAGAGAGATCTTGCTGACAGTCTGTGTGCACGTGGCCAGGAAAAAAAGGTGTCAGAAATGATTCTTATGTTTCTCATTTGGGCAACTTAGTAAATGGAAGTATAATTTAGTGAGTTTCTGAATTACACGTTTAGGGAAGAGCCTAAAACCAACAGCGATCTTTTGGACATGTTACCACTGAAATGCCTGCGCTCCTATCAAGTGGAGAGCTTAAGCAGGGAGTCTCGAGAGGCCTTTGCTGGAGCGCTAGCTCTGGAAGTCCTCTACTCCTGCTCCGAGCTGGGTTGACACACTGAATAGGTAGGTTAAAATAAACACTACTTTACAAAATAAAGAAAGAGATCAGTTCTTCAGTATTTAGGGCTCTTATGTACATATGCATTGCTGAATGGGTAAATATCTTAGTATACAAATTTGTATAAAATTCCTCAGTAATGTAAATCTAACAGGTTTTCCTTAAGGGTAAACTTACTTTTATTTTTTAACCCTCTCAAAGGACGTCAGGACAACTGTAAACCAAACATTTATATTAAAGGAATTGGGACGCCTGGGTGGCTCCGTTGGTTAAGCCGTTGCCTTGGGCTCAGGTCATGATCCCAGGGTCCTGGGATTGAATGAGTCCCACATCGGGCTCCTTGCTTGGCGGGGAGCCTGCTTCTCTCTCCGCCTCTGCCTGCCGCTCTGCCTGCTTGTGCGCGCGCTCTCTCTCTCTCTGTGACAAATAAATAAATAAATAAAATCTTTAAAAAAAAAAGGCAAACAACTCTTTCACAAAAAATGCCCCTAAACTGAAATATTAAAATAATAGCTCCCTCAAACAATTAATTATATATAAGATTAAACCTAAACAGAGGGCAACCCTGTCAGAAATCAGAGGTTATAACAGGAAAATATGTCAAGTCTAGACAGTGCTAAAGTTCAGAACCACAGAGCTCCTGTATGCCAAGAAGGCTCACCTGCCTACTCAATATTCTGCTCACATGTTCCCATCCAAGAGGGCACTGGGCACCTTCTCTCATTGGAGGCAAAAACATTCAGAAGTCAAGTTTTCACATGTTAATCAAAATACTTATCTAGAAGATATGGGGTTATTCACATACCTTTTCCTCAAATTGGTGTATCAGCCCGAAAGCCCTAATCCTCAACTGGCAACATGCTAGAGGCTTATTTATTCAATCATTCAACAAACAGGAAGGGCCTATCAACTACATCCAGACACTTGGGGTACGATGAACAAGGAAACAGTCTCTGCCGTCATGGGCCATATGGTCCATGGTGAAACCCAACAATCACATATAACCACACAATGTGAGTGACGAGCAGTAAATGTCATGAAGATACACATGAACAATGGGAGAGTCTGACCTGGATCAGGGCTGAGAAAAGATAGCCGATGCCTAATTAACGGCGCATATGAAGGTTAGGAGGCAGAGAGGAATTTTGGAGAGCCACAGAACTGGAATACAGATGGGCATAAGACAAATGCTAGAAAGAGAAGTCAGACCTTACAGGTCCTGTAGACCATATAAGGACTGGAGATCCCTGGCAATCACACCCTCCAGCACACTACAGGAATTCCTCCTAGGGGTAACCGACACTCAAATCTCACCCAAGTCTCCTGAAAAATGGCACGATTTCCACACATACTCACATGTCAACACCTCAGATGTGACTAAAATGGTATGGAGAGGTGATATGGTTTCCACAGCGCAGATCATCAGGCCAGGCAGGCCTGGCTCGTTTTGCTAAAGGCCCATCACAAGATACATCTAAAGAGAACAAGAAAAGACCAATCAGGGGTGCCTGTGTAGCTCAGTCAGTTAAGTGCCTGTCTCTGGCTCTGACCCCATGATCCCAGGGTCCTGGAATTAAACCCCCCATCAGGCTCTTGCTCAGTGGGGAGCCGGCTTCTGTTTCTCCCTCTGCCATCCCCTCCCCCTTGTGCTCTCTGGCTCGCTCTCTCTGTCAACTAAATAAATAAATAAAATCTTACAAAAGAAAGAAAGAAAAAAAGAAAAAGACAATTATTGAGATAAAAGTAGAAAATGACTCAGAAAGCAGAAAAACAGCTGAAAATTAAGATTTTACAAATTCTGTATGTAATAGAAAATCCCACATTATATTACCACCCAAAGGAGAAATAGTTTATGGAACGAACACTTTGTTAAATTAAAAGGGAAACATATCTATATTTGCTACTATATACGTAGGATAACTTTTGAAAGACTATTCAGAAAACTAGTGACACTGGCTATCTACAGGAATAGAAACTGGTGGCTGGAGATTGCATGTGGGAAGGAAATTTTCACTATATACCCTCTTCTCCTTTTTAATTGTGAATCACACAAAAATATTAATTATTAAAAGTTAAAGCAAACACATTAATATTAAATAAGACTTTAAAATGATATATATGAAAATTCAATAAAAAGGAACATTTTCAAAGAAAATAAAAATGACCAAAATTGACTACTAAAAGGATAGGGGGAAAAATTGGGAAAGATCTTCTTACAAAGAATATCTATGTTAAGATGCTCTCCAATACCTTTCAGTAACCCAGCAGAGGGATTTTCAACTGCATAAGATCTATGCGATTAAAAACTAATCTTTATTTAACACTTCTTGGGCTCTCCATACTGCATCAAGCATTACACATTTTGCAGCTCGTCCTTACAATAGGAGAGACAGGTGTCCTTACCTGTTTTATATACAAGGAAACTGAAGCTCACAGAGTCTCACTCAAAATGCATACCTCATAAATGACTCCGGAGGTCAGGCTCTTCAACCACTATGCCATGTAATTCTACGCTAACACACTGGAAAAACTTAAAGAAATGCTATCATTTTCTAGGGAGGCAGCAATTACTTGAAATCTCAGTTTGACTGTAAGTGTCTTTCAAATGCCCAAGAAACTAATTATTCTTAGTCTGCACAAATTGTTACAGGGCTTTAAAAAAAGGCAGAAGGCTTGCCAATTCCTTCAACTAAATTAGGAGAGTGGCTTTCAAGAACATTTTCTGACAAAAACGATCTGGGTACCACTTGGAAAACAGTGTGGCAGTTCCCTGAGAGATCGAACACTTACCACAGGATCCAGCAATTCCATTTCTGGAGGAAATGAAGACGTATGTCCTCATGAAAACATAAATCAATTATCAGAACAGCCAGAAAGTAGAAACAACACAAATGCCCATCAGTGCTGAGTGGACAAATAAACTGTGGTATATCCATACAACAAGAGTATTTGGGGGGAAAAAGAATGAAGCACTGACACATACCACAACACGGATCAATTTTGAAAACATTACACTTAGTGAAGGAGCCAGTCGGAATAGCTCTCTTCCATTCATGTAAACTGTCCAGAACAGGCACATCTGTAGAAACAGAAAGTAGATTAATGGTTGCCCAGGGTTGGGGAAGAGAGGAATGGAGAGCGAGGATTACCCTTCAGGGTAATGCAAATGTTCTAAAATTGCTTGTGATGATGGTTGCACAATTCTGTGAATATACTAAATGCTACTGATCTGTATACTTTAAATGAGTAATTAGATCTAGATGAAGTTATTGGCAAATTTACGTATCTGGGTGTATTTTCCCAATAATCATAATGAACCTAGAACTAATATATTTGTTTTACAGATGAGAAATCTTCAGCTCAGAGAGGATGTCATCTCCTCAAAGTCATAATCTTATCAGTTGAGAAAGCCAGATTTCAAACCTAGGTCTTTCTGTCTACACTGCTTTCTACTTCCCAATACAATGATATGCAAATACAATGAAAATCTTCAAGAAATGGCCCCCTTTATGAGAAGTAAACCGGTGACTAATGGGTTCCTGAAGGCAATCTCCTAAGAACAAATAATTCCTATAATAATACTAAGCATTCCAAACCTAGAAGAAGAGGGAAGGCTGCCCATTTAAAAACCTAGCAAATGGTTTTCAATCTCAAATGGGTCTTACATTAAGAGTGCCCTGGAGGATAATAAAAGTAATAGCTATCATTTATTAAATTCTTACAATGGGCAAAGCCTGGCACCAAGCCTTTATGTGCATTATGACGGTTAACCCACATCACAACTCTGTGAAGTACATGCTAGAATCATCCAAGTTTTATGCATCAGAGGCAAGCCTTGAGAAGTAAGTTATCTCATCCCAGGTACGTGCTAGTAGGTGGTAGAGTCAGGAATCAAACCCAAATTTGTGAGACGCCTGAGCTCTCAACCACCACTGGGTACATGTCTAGGCTATTAAATTTGAAAGCCATAATGAAATGTATCATTCTTGAAAGGAAGGCAGATAATAAAAATTTGGCAAATGTCAAGGGAGTACTTTCTTGAAATACTTCTCTAAACCCTTGCCTTTTTCTGGCAAGTTTCTTCACACTTCCAAGGAACAAATAATTCCTCTCTTTATAAACTGTACTTCAGTGAAATAAAAAAATCTTTCATTTTAACAACACAGCACAGGGATTGTCAACCCCAAATATATCGTATTGTGAAATAATAATAGCTAATGCTAATTGAGAATTTATATGCGCCAGGGATTTTTCTAAGTACTTTATAAAGTGTTAGCTTATTTAATCTTTAGGACAACTGTCTGAAGTGGGTACAATTAAAATCTCTATTTTAGGGATGAGAAATAGGAGGGAGAGTGGTTGAGTGACCAGCTCAGCATCACAAGGCTAGTAAGTGGCCAGGATTTAAACTCAAGTTATCTAGTGTCAACCTCTACCACTTAATTCTATTCAACTAACTCTCAGAAATGTGAGATAGCTAAAATGTGATCACTTGACTCCCAACACTAAGACCTTTCATATATATTATCTCAATCGAACAGCCCAAGGAGGGAGGTATGTTAGTATAATGCCCACCTGTAAGAGGAAGAACATGATGCCAGAGTGCTAGGTAACGTACCCCAATACATAAAACGAATACATGTCAAAACCGGCACTTTCTGACTCCAGATCACACCACTAGTCACTATGCCATGAAATCCTAAGGCAGGGTCAGCAAACTACACTCAAATTCAGCCCTCTCTCTGGACAGACTACGTACAATATAGTTGAATTAAAAAGTGGTTAAGTTGCTGAAAAAATAATCAAATGAATAATCAAGCACAAAAATCACATGAAATCCAAATTTCGATGTCCATAAACAAAGTCTCATTGGACATAACACCCATATTTACATACTATCTATGGCTGCTTTCATACCACAATGGCTGACTTGAGTAATTTCAACAGACATCAAATACCCCACAAAGCCTAAAATATTTACTATTTGGTCCTTTACAGAAAGGGTTTACTGACCCCCGTTCTCTAGTATTAAATTTAAAACTCTTAGCAAAATGAAAGGGGAGAATATAAAAAATACCTCCCAAAAGGAAGAAAAAGCATGACTTTGAAGGGTGACTGGAGTAGGAATGGGAACTTCTTTCCAACTTTCAAGGAACATATAATTTATCTGTTCCATAACGTGTTCCAAGGCCTAGGAAACAGTGGAGGGCTTCCCAACTCCTTTTAATTAACTAGTTCACAGAGGTTTACAATCCCTAAGCTGTTTTAATTGGAAAGAATTCTGCATAATGAAAATAACAACAGCTGATAGTTATGGAACTTTCTCTATGCTTCCAGGTTTAGTGTTAAGTCAAAGATTTCCATTTAATCCTCTCCACAACAAGAGAAGGTAGGTGCTATTGTTATCCAATTCTGAACACGAAATTGGAGCCTCAGGAGGTCAAGCACACTGCTCAAGTCACCAAAGTCGGTAAGGGCTCAGCCCTCTAACCCTTGTTTCCACCTTCAGGGACTACACTCTTAACAGCAAGCCATTTAGTTTTCACCTAATAAATCTGCAAAGACTAAGGAAATGCACAATTTCCTGAGAAAATATAAAGTACCCAAACTATCAAAATAATACTGGTGGTTGGGGGGAGGTGGTTGTAAACTTCCTATCAACTCCCAGGGAGCAAATAATTATGAGCCACAAAATGGTCTCAGTCATAAAAAACGAGTTTCTCAACGAACTTTATGCCTTAGCTCATGGGTTGCAGTAGCATCCATTTCTTGATCCACCACCCTTGCTATCCCAAAAAAAGAATCCGTAAAAGTTCATAAGACCTAACATTCTGATCTGGGGTATGCACCAATGCACGGAGACTTTCTACGCGGTTATTTCAGTCTAGGAACAATGCTCTCCTGCAAACAGAGACGCAGAAAGGCTGAGCGGCTGTCCAGAGTCTCTCCACCGGCGAGTGAGAGGACCTGGACCCAGGGCCAAGCCAGGCAGTCAACAAAGTCAGCATCTTTAATAACTCCCTAGGATTCCATGGTAATAAATCTGAATTAAATATGCTTGACCCAGGGAAAACAGAAATTGGCAAAACTGGCCCAGACTTTCAGTGGGGCTGGGGGGGTTGTAGGTGCGGCCGCGTTCCCAGTGTCTGAACAAAGTCTTGACAGTCCGTCTCGACTCCCGCAGAGCAGTTCTGAACCAAAGTTACTTTCCTTGAAGGGAGGTGGGACCCCAAGCCGGTGACACGTGACCGACACGTGGACCCCAAAAGCATGCTGCTAAGTACGAGACGCCAGCCGCCGAAGACCCCATTCTCACCAGAGGCCCAGGAAAGGGACGTCCGAAGAGAATTCAGGGGCACGGGTGACTGCTTGGGGCTGACCCCCGCCTAGGGCGGGCGCACCGGGGGAGACGCGGCCAGGCCAACGCGGCCTCGGGGTCAGGGTGCACAACTCCGACACCTCAAACACCACGGAGCTGTGCACTTACAGCGGCTGAGCTGCCGAGGGCGGCGCTCCCATCTTCGGAAGCTGCTGTGGACGCGGCGGCGGCGCCCCTCCGAGACCCCCGCCCGGGCGCGCGGCCCCCTCCGCAAATCCCGGGCTCAGAGAAGCGCGCCGCGCCCCACCGCCTGGAGGCCCTTCGGCGGCTGCCACACGACGGCGACGGCGCGGGAACCCAGGCTGTGACGCCCGCGGGGGACGCGAGGCCCTCGTCTGCAGGAGGCCTCGCGGCCGGAAGGAGAGGAAGGCAGCGGCCGCCCAAGATGGCGCAGCCCCCAGCCCGGCCGTCTGCGCAGGCGCCGGGCCCGGCCTTCGGGCTCGGGCTCTGCAGCTGGCCCAGCCGAGCTCTGTGCATCCGCCCACGGCTGCGGAGAACAGTCGGCAGAAGCGCGGCGTCGGTCTGCTGGGCCCTACCGTCGCGGGTCTCTAGGCCTTCCCGGGCTCCCGGCGAGGACGGGACGAGGCCCGGGGAACAAGCATCGACGCGGTGGAGCGTGGGCGCTGCGTGTGCAGGTGCCCCTGGAGCCCCGCCGTGGCGGGGGAGCGGCCTTGCCGTCGGGGGGCTCCAGGGCGGCGCCGACCGACGGCCCTTCCCTGGCCTGAGGCGCCCGAGGCAGGGCCTGCGCTACGCGTTTCCAGACACGTGAGCTGTGTGGCGCGAGGCGGCGTGTCGTCTAACCCGGAAGCGAGCTGCGGTTGTAGAATCCCACCGGGGCACATTTGTACTGGATCGCAGACGTTCTGGGGGAAAGAGAGCGGGTCCCGCCCGTCCTAGAACGGCCGCCCCGGGGCGGGGGGCAGGCACGTGTCAGGCGAGCGCCCCAGGCGCCTGGCGCGAGAGGGACGCCCCACGACGGCTCTTCACGTGCGGGGCCGGAGCCCCCGAGGAGCGGCGGGCTGCACGGACGGGAGCCGCGCTCAGGGAGCCGGCGGCCAGGTGGGCCGAGGAAACCAGCCTAGGGCGGGGAGGGGGCCGCGGCTCCACGAACGCAGGTACCGGCCCACGCGCTCCCGCCGCATTCCCCACGAATACCCCAACGGGGCGCGCTGCGGTCCCTCTATTTTATCCGGGGCCTTGGCGACAAGGCCGCGCGGAAAGGTGGGGAGGGAAGGGGCCTGCATGCCCCGTAGAAGCAGAAAATGGCGTCTGGAATGTGTAGGGAACGGCCGGGCAGATCTGAAGACCGTCCCGGAGGTGCTGAGGTTTCCAGAGCGCGGGGCCCGCTGCTAGGGGCTGTGTGCCCGGCGTCTTAACTGACACCTCCCGTGCGGGGGGCAGCCGTTCTCCCTTTACACAGGAGGGAGGAGGCTCAGAGATGGAAGTCACTTGTCCAAAAGCTCCCGATTCCATGCCGTCGCCCCGAGAAAGTTACTGAGAACTGACTGTGTACTGATTCCGCTTTTCGGTTCCAAACACACAGTCAGCCTCCGGAGCTGGAAAGTTCCAGCCCCCGCCCCCTCTTCAACCCCCCTCCTTTTCCCCTCTCCAGCTGCAGTTTCCATGGTAACAGACTGAACCTGCCTCTGTAGCTAAGGAGAGCTAAGAGCTCTTGAGGGGGAACAAGCCAGAACCGTTGACGTCATCCTCGCTGGCTGGGGGATGGGGAGGACTGCCTGAAGCCTAAAACCTCCTCCATCAGTGGTTGGTGCAAGACTTTTCTGTGTGTTAAAAGCTGTGGTTGAGAGGGGGTCTCGGCAGAAAAACAAAATGTGGACCGTGTGAACCTCTACAGAGTCCTCAAAGTCATGGGTTTCAGGTTCAGAAGCTGCCACAAGCCACAGTGACATTAGCATTATGCATATTCACCACTTACTGATTCATTTAGTCTATCGTTCAGAAATCGTAATTGGACAGGTGGTGGCCTTCTGTGTGTCAGACACTGCAAGATCCTAGAGACGTAATTGCCGTTCAGACAGTCAGGGTCTCTACCTTTCTGTTCCTTAGCCCAGCAGCACAGACGTGTCCTTATTCATTCATTCTTCAGCGTATTCTGAGAGACCAGGTGTGTGAGACCTGTACTGGAATCTGGAGGATACAGAGGTGAGTTTTGAAAACCAAACACTCTGCTGCATGGAAATGCTTCTGGTATGGATCAAGGTCAGTTGTTGAACAGAGAATCACAAACACAGCGAGTATTTACTGAGTACCTGCTATGGTGTCAGGAACTGTTGAGGCAAAGGAACTACAGCAGTGAGCAAAACAGACCTGGTATCAGTTCTTATGGAGCTTACATTCTGGTGGAAAGAGAGAAGAAATACGTAAATGAATCAGTGTTCTTTCTTAACAACAAATAGTATATTCAACTTACATTGCCTTAAAGAATTTATTGGCCCAATTAATTGAAAATGCCAGAGGCATCGTTGGTCTAATCAGTATTTGTAAGCGTGATTTATATTATTGCAGACATCTATAGATTTTCCTGCCCAGTACTCTGCCCCTGCTTCTTGCTACAGCCCTCATTTGTATGGGGAACTGGTGAGTATCCGACCCAGCCTTGGGCGGTCAACTCTGTTCCTTGTTGTTCCCATAGTGATTGGTTCAGGGATGAGCACATGACTCCAGATGAGCCTCTTGGAGAATGACCTGGAACTTTTCCCTGGGGGCTATGAGGGATGACATTCTCTTTGTTCGTGCTCAGCTGGTGGGAAGTGTGCCTGAGCTAGGACCGTCTCGTCTGCCTACCAGCGAATTAAGTGAGAGCTAGAGTCCCCTACTCTTTCTCCTGCTGCTTATGTTACATAGTGTACATAATGCACTTAGGGCAAAGTAAGCTCTCAGTAAACATTAACCAGTTTTGTTAGTGATTTACAAAGGGAGCAGTGGGAAGAAATTCTTTGTAGGGACTTGGAGACTGTGGGTTTGTTGACCACTTCAAAGTCAATGTGAATCAGGAGGTTTCTTGGAGGAGGACATGGAATGAAAACAAATGGAGGTACACAGTGGAAAAGAATGTGTCCTCCATGCTACGGTGAAGTCTGATGAGCTGTCTGGGATTCACTGCAGAATCCAATTCCCTGGATTCAGAATGCCTGGACCAACCCATTCAAACTTCCACTGACATGGTCCTAATACATCCAGGTCGCTCTAATGGACTATCATAAATTGGATGGCTTGTAAATGACAGATATTTCTTTCTCACAGTTCTGAAGGCTAGGAAGTCCAAGATCATGGTGGTGGCAAATTTGGTGCCTGGCGAAGGGCAAGTTGGAGGGGGGGGTGCAGTTTGACTCCCAGTAGCAAGTGTACCACCCTCTTTGCTGGTTTCCCTGCTTCCACTTCTCTTTCCTTCCATTCATTCCCCAAGGCCAGGGTGACCTTCTTAAAATGCAGATAGGATCAGAGGCGTGCTGTGAGTTTTGGGACTCATCTGGACCCGTTTCTTCCTGTATTTCAGGGAAAGGGCAGAACTATCTCAGTCCCCCTCTGCCTTCTTTCTGGGTGATGAACACGGAAGCCTTGAGAAGGCTAGAGCTGGGTGGGTGAGTCAGGATGTTTTAGTCAATGCTTGTTCTTACCTGTCTCCTTTCTCCTCCCCTGGCTTTTTTTTCTCAAGGACCCAGTTTTTCTTGGAAAGGAGAGAACAAGGGAAGAGGGGAGGAGATATATTCCCAATAGTATCTGAGTTGGCCTTTTTCTTCTTCAGGTAGGGCCAGCGTAGAGGGTGTAATGGCGACCCCCAGAAAGGTTCCTTGTCATCCAGATCCACAGAACCTGCGAATGGTTCCTTATTTGAAAAAAGGGTTTGCTGATGTGATTAAGTTTTGACATGAGATCGTTATGGATTGCTAGAGTGCACCCCAAATCCAAAGACAAGTGTCCTTCTGGGGGTGAGGCAGAGAGTTTAGGTAGAAGAGGAGGTGGAGGTGCGTCCAGGCTGCAGTTTGACAGGGGCATGACTCTCACTGCCCCCAATTCAGACCTTTGGGAATCGGTCATCTCCCCAATGTTGGGATGTGATGGGGGAAATAGTTGGTTTGCGTCCCTGCCCTGCCCAGGGCGTGCTGCTTCACCCTGGCCCAGACAGGAGGAGGAACCTGGAAGCTAGTGCGCTGCTGATCGCACCAACAGGTCATGAGGGGGACCTTGGAAAGAAGGGAGAAGCGTTATATTTTCGGGCCTTTGGGGCACACTTTTTTCCAGTGTTTTGGACAATTTTCCTTTTGCACTGGCCCCGCAAACCACACAGCCAGGCCTGCTTTTAGGAGTTAGTCTCTTTCCTCCCAGAGGTCGATGCAAGCAGCTCCGCCTCATCCTAGAGCTCCCCCGCCCAGAAACGTCCCCTTAAACATGATCCTGGTCTTACAGAGGACTCGCCATCTGCCGGCACCAAAGCGCGGCTCTGCTAGGAGGCCAGGGCAGAAACTTGGCTGTTGCCCTTGGTCAGTCTCCTCTGCACACCTGGTATATCCCATCAGTCACCAGCCCTGCCAACTCTGCCTCCTGAAATAGCTCTTTCCGCAGGCCTGATCTCATTGTTTCCAACACAGTGAAGACCACTATACCACGCCTTGGTTCCTACAATCGAGTAATAACTCCCTCTCATTTTTGCCCCCTTTGAATCCATTCTCCATGCCTTTTATTTTATTTATTTATTTATTTATTTTTAAAGATTTTATTTATTTGTCAGAAAGAGAGAGAGCGAGCACAGGCAGACAGAGTGGCAGGCAGAGGCAGAGAGAGAAGCAGGCTCCCCGCCAGGCAAGGAGCCTGATGTGGGACTCGATCCTAGGACGCTGGGATCATGACCCGAGCCGAAGGCAGCCGCTCAACCAACTGAGCCACCCAGGCGTCCCTCCATGCCTTTTAAAAATGAGAATCAGACTGTCATACCTCTACCTGAAATTCTCCAAAAGATTCCCACAGTTCTTTGACTAAATACCAACTCCCCACCAAAGCCCTTGTAGAGCGGAGACTCCCGAGTTCTGTCTGGAAGTCCAAGGAGTGGCAGTTGGCTTAGAAAACAGAATGTGTCTGGAAGCTACGTTTGCATCACCTTATAAGCTAATGTTCATCAATATGTACTTGCATTTTGTGTGTGTGTGTATACGTATCCTGATGGAGGTACAGAGGGGTAACAAATAGTAACAGTAAAAATATTCCCACTCTGTTATGGTTTCACTCAGGATGTATTTTGGAGTTTTGGAATTTAGTTCAAAGGACAATAATCAGGCCGTTTCTCTGTACTGGTCGTTGAGAAGGGGATTCAGGACACTAAACTGTTTTCTTAGGATATGAAGGGGAATAGACCGTCAGCCCCTGAAAATGGGGCTAACACTGGTGAACACAAGGATCCAAGGATAATTGGCGGGAAAGACTATTCCCAGGGACATCTTTCTCGGTTTGGAAATGTGGCTGGAACATTGGACATGTGCCCTTTCTAAGAAAAACTTCCATCCCGTCTCTTCCACACCCACACATCCCATAGACTGCGCCGCATGCATTGCTGGGTCCCTGCCTGGCATTTGGCTCAGGAGTCAAAGGAACATTCTGAGGTGGGGCGTTGGCGGGAGGCCCCTGTGGACACTCAGTCTGTGTGAACTTTCTGAAGCTCCCTTTCCTCAGGGAGGACAAGCCTTGGCCAGAATGTTCCCTCTCGCCTGTCTCCAAAGTTCTCTACCTGTGCAAAGGTCAACTGTCTCTCACCATCTCAAAATCTCTCAGCTGTGTCCTTCTGTACCTGTTCCATCTCCGCGTCGTCACCACATCTCTCTGGACAACTGTCTCTTAAATGTTCTCCCTCTTCTCTCAGGTCACCTCCTGCCCATTCCACACGGCAGCTGGAGCGGCTTCCATTGCCCTTCCGATCAGTTCCAAGTCCCTCAACCTGGCTCACATGAACACCTCTGACCGGGTGCTCTTGGTCCCAAACTTTTGCTTCATCTTCATACTTATCTCCTAGCTCCCCATGCCTTGGCTGTGACGACTTTCCTCCCTGTTCTCTGTGGAGCCCCCGTTCTCTCTCAAGATTTGCCTGTGCTCATTGCCCACCCTTCGTGCCTCACCCTCCATTTTGTGTTACCCATGTTTCTAGCTTCTGCAAATGAGATGCTTTAATATCTGCCCTACCGGCCGATATGGACACACCTTTTCTGCACAACCCAACAGTACCCACTGTCACCTTGCTTGGCCTCCTGCCTCCCTCTCTGCACACCCCCCACCACCCACAGGAGAAGTCCTCTTTCTGGGGGCGTGCTTGTCAAATGCAAATTCATCAATCCAGAGTCTACACACGTCTCACCCTTACCTGCCTTTCACACTCTGGACCATCATCCTGCTCTACTCGCCCCAGAGCCAGGTACTAGAGGACTAGGGACATCCCCTAAGCCCCAGAGCCCACTGAGATTATTCAAACTAGCCATTCCTAACCTGGTTTACTCTACCTCATCTATTTCTTCTCTCAGAAACCACAGTAAAGGATCTTATCCACGGTTTCCCCCTCCTCTCTCTGCCTCCTGACTGGCCTGTGCAGACCTGCATAGTGTGGTGGACCCTTATCGGGAATTATGAGTAACAAACAGTCCCTTTAATGCCAGTCATCTTCTGGTCTGTTGGTGCTATACATTAAATTTTCCATTAATACACTATATTTTAGAACACATTCTCCTCAGTTCCTTCTAAATAGGCTTCCATTCACCCCACACTCCTGAAATTATTCTGCTCAGAACTTACCCTGTTGTTAAATCCAATGGTCATGTCTCTGTACTCATGTTATATGGCTTTACTGTGGCCATCAGCACAAATGACCTCTTTGTCCTTCTTAAAAACACTTTGTTCTACTGCCTTCTTTGAACCCCTGTTCTCTTGGTTTCCTGGCCCCACCTCATTCCAGCTCCCCCTCTTCTGTTTTTATCAAAGCTGAAGATGTGCACATCCTTTGACCAGGCCATTTCCCCATTCTCATTCAAGGAGCCTAGATGGTGACTCCCAGGAAGGCACACTGAGCAAGGAATAATAATCCGACATTTGCTGTTAAGAACATATCATGTTCTTAGGCCCCAGGATATGTATGGATGAGCAACTCAGGTCATGTTACTCTTTTCACTGGGCTGACAGTCTTGTGGGGCCAGAGTCCTCAAATGAGTTGAGAGTAAGGAAGTTCCCACAAGTTTGGGAAAAGACGCATTGGTCCCCAGCCAGGGAAACAAACAGCTATCGGAATCAGTTTTAAACCCATTCAACCGATCAATGACAACGCGCCTCAGAGAATGCACTTTTTGCAAGCCAAACAATCAGTGTCAGCCCTTTGCTTTGGAAAGTCAGCCACTGAAAGAGCCCATTAAGGATGGACTCACTCCGGTAAACACGCCTCTGGAGCGCCAACCAATCAACAGGGGTCTCACTTGAGAGGCCGCAGTTCCACCCATGACGTCAACCTGTTTGTGTCCCGGAAGGCCCGCCAACCCCTTAACTCCAGATTTTGTATAAAATGAGCCCTTCTGGGCCTCCTGGGTGGCTCAGTGGGTTAGGGCCTCTGCCTTGGGCTTGGGTCATGATCCTGGGGTGCTGGGATCGAGCCCCGCATCGGGCTCTCTGCTCAGCAGGGAGCCTGCTTCCTCCTCTCTCTCTGCCTGCCTCTCTGCCTTACTTGTGATCTGTCAAATAAATAAATAAAATCTTTTAAAAAAAATAAAAATCAAATCAAATCAGCCCTTCTGCACAGAGATGACCCAGCTAGTATCGCTCTCCCTTCCCGTGGTAAAGAATCAGTTCAGCCTTGTCCATTGATTTCAGATACTCAGTGGCGTTAGTCTTTGAGGGCTGCTATAACATGGCACATAGCATTACAATAGAAATTTATTTTTGCCCAATTCTGCAGACCAGAAGTCCAAGATCAAGGTGTCTGCGGGGTGGTCTCTCTTGAGTACTCCTTTCTCTTTGGCTTGTAGACAATTGTCTTCCCGCTTTGTCTTCACAAGGGCTTTCCTCTATCTCCCATACATATGCAAATGGTCTCTTATAAGGATGCTGGGCTGATTGGATAGGGCCCACTCTAATGACCTTATTTTACCTTAACTATCTCTCCGGAGGTCCTATCTCCAAGTAGTTTCATTCTGAGGTAGGGCGGTTAGGACTTCAACACGTGAATTTGGGAGGGGGTATATAATTCAGCCCATCACAGAATAGTAGTCTCATTGTGTTTTGACAAAGTAAATGCAGAGCTCCGTATATAATTACAGGTTATTCCTGCATTTCTGAGCTTTCCGTACGTTCCTGGGAATGTGTCTCCTTCCTCCAATAGGAGCTACAATGTCCGTATTATCCCTGGTTTTTGGTCACATACCACAAGTTCTCCATATGAGCAAAATTCACATAAATTCTCTATATTCTGGATTGCCCATTTATTGTTTGCCTACCTCTCCTATGTGGGACAACATCAACTTGGGGAATTTAGTGTTCCTCGAGCAGAGGTAGAGTGGAGAATAGTTAACCTAGGGATAAATCATGCTGTAGCTTTTGTCTCTGGGTGTTAATTAGCCCCAAAGAGTTGGTGCCGTTTCTCCCTAGGTGTCCCATGCTCCCACTTGGAAGGTAAACACCTACATGGTGAATTGGGCAGAGCTAGGACCACTGCTCTCCACTTCTCACGGCCTCAGGGTCTAGGCTGGGGTGAGCAAGTCTCCCTAAGTTTAAGGAGGCACCAAAAAACTCAGTGCTCAAGATAAATAATATTTGAATGCAATGTTTTAAAGAACCATAATGAATGCAAAACAATCCATGATGATTGGTACCAACATTTTAAGATTCTATTTATTTACTTGAGTGAGAGAGAGAGAGTGAGAGAGAGAGCATGAGAAGGGAGAGGGTCAGCGGGAGAAGCCGACTCCCCGCTGACCAGGGAGCCCAATGTAGGACTCGATCCCAGGACTCCAGAATCATGACCTGAGCCGAAGGCAGTCGCCCAACCAACCAAGCCAGCCAGGCACCAACATTTTAAACGAAGCCAGTCAGTATTGCTAATTTTTCATTTACCCTCAAGCTCTGACATGATGTGTCAGGGCCCCGTGACTCATCCTGTCTTTAGAATTAACAAATTTAAATTAGATTTTAAAATCACAAATCAAAAGTCTTAATTAAATTAAACATTCAAATCTAAAATTTAAATGAGATTAAAAATTTCAATCCTAAAATGTTAGTGAAATTAAGATTTTAAAAATCTAAAATCTAAAAGTTTGATATTTTGGGCACCTGGGTGGCTCTGGTCATTATCTCAGGATCCTGAGATCAAGTCCCCAGCTGGGCTTCCTGCTAAGGGGGAGGTCTGCTTCTCTCTCTTCCTCTGCCCCTCCCTCTGCACCCCTGTCCCCCTTTCCCCCTGCACTCGCTTGCATGCTCTCTCTCAAATAAATACATAAAGTCTTTTTAAAAATTAAAAAAAAATAAAAAGTAAAAGTTTGGTATTTTGTTCACCATGGATTCTATTGGATTCATTTTGATTTTTCAAAAAACAATCCACTGAAGTGTTCTTTAACTCAACTCTGGAGCTTCTGACATGCCCTTAAATTTTTCATGTCTGGGGAATGCCTCATTCACCTCACCCTGATCCTAGCTTTGCTCACACTTTCCCATGGCCTCCTTCTTCTCCAGCCCAGCCCTCTGACAAGAGTTCTAGAAGCTGACTTCTGGGCCTTCTTGCTTGGAAGGCGTTTAGCACCTACAGTGCAGCAAAGCTTATAAGAAATCCAACCAGGTGTTTTTTTGGACAGGACCTTCTTTTCATAGCAATTCCCAGCTTGGCAACTGGGCTGTCATCCACCCAGTTTCCAAGCCACAGAGCCAGGAAAGATCCCTGACTACCTCTCACACCTCCCGCTCAGGGGCTGCACCTTTAAACACACTTTCTTCCATCTGACCTCCTCCCCTCTACTTCTCTCTCAGCCTTCCCATTCTCTTCCTCCCCAGCACTGCTCATCCTTTGTCAACTCTTTTTTCTTTAATACTTTTTTCCCCAGTTTTGAGATATGTTGAAAATCCTAAGACTCCACCAAAAAAACCTCATTGATCTATGACGTTAATAAAATTGCAGGATACAGAATCAACATATAAAAATCAGTGTCATTTCTGTACTCTACTGAGGAATAATCTGAGAAAGAAAGAAAACAATCACGTTTATGATAGCTTTAAAACCAATAAAATACTTAGGAATACATCTAACCGGGGATGTGAAAGATCTCTGTGCTGAAAACTATAAGACCCTAATTAAGGAAATTGAAGACACAAATAAAGGGAAATAATGCTGTGTCCGTGGATTGGTACAATTAATATTGTAAAAATGTCCATACAACCCAAAGCAATCCACAGATCGAATGCAATCCTTTTGTCAACTCTTTCCTCCTCGATAAGGCTTATCCTGCCCTCCCCATTTAAAAATGCGACACCTTTTCCCTTCCACGGACAAAGACCCCTTCCCTGACCTGACTGTATTCAGACTTTCTGACGAGGCCCCCCAGCCTCAGGCTCTGTGCTTGGCCTGAGCCAGTTTGGCCAAAATTCCCTGCGAACAGTCTTACCACTTTCAGCCTCTCGTCACCCGGGTTTGCCTTCAGCAAGAATCTCCTCTCCCTCTACCCCTCCCCCTGCTCACACTCAAATAAATAAATAAATAAATAAAATCTTTTTTAAAAATTTTTAAAAATCAATCTACTTCTTAAATATTTCTCACCCACTGATGTCCACCCTACTCCTTGGCTATAAATTTCTGCTTTTCCTTATTGTATTTAGAAGTGATCCACTCCTACTGCAAAACCCCATTGTAGTAGCTCTCCTTTTTTTTTTTTTTTTAAAGATTTTTTATTTATTTACCTGACAGACAGAGAGCACAAGTAGGCGGGGGGGGGGGGGGGTGGTGAAGCAGGCTCCCCGCTGAGCAGAGAACCCGATATGGGGCTCGATCCCAGGACCCTGGGATCATGACCTGAGCCGAAGGCAGAGGCTTTAACCCACTGAGCCACCCAGGCACCCCGTACGTAGTAGCTCTCTTGAATAAAGCTGCTTTTACCATCTTGGACAGGTGTTGTGAAGGGATGAATGGAGGTATTGCCTCTGGGGGTAATCATTCTGCCACATATAAGAGTGTCAGATCAACACATTGCACACCTTACACGTTTTATGTCACTCACATCTCAATAAAGCTGAAAAAAAGTGCTACAAGTAAGTTTTTCTCTAACACTGCCTAGCATCCTGTACCCTCTTTAACGTGATTTTGCATATCACTTCCCAGAGCACTGTATAATTTCCTTAATGATTCTGTTTATCTTTTCTGGCTGTCCTCTCCCGCTCCTGTTAGAACAGTGATTTTCAGCTTGAGGCAATGTTACGCCCACAGGACATTTGACAGTGTCTGGAGCTGTTTGGGGGTGTTGTCATAACCGAGGGGGAGGGGAGTCACTGGCATCTAGTGGGCAGAGACTAGGGATGCTGCTAAACCAGAGCAGACCCCTACAACAAAAATTATCTGGCTCAGAGTGTCAGTCTTGCCAGGCTGAGAAAACCTGCCCTAGGCCTGGGCTCCGGTGAGGGCAGAAATTTCGGTGTGTTTTGTTCTCTGAGTCAGAACAGTGCAAGGACAACATTCTCCATTAGTGAATTGCCTCCCTCAAGGCCTCCCTGCCTCCATATTGCCTCCTTCCAACCCCCTCTTCAACAGCAGCTAGGATGTCCTGGTGCAGACTGGGACAGGGACATGCCAGGAGTCCCCAAGTAATTCCAGCCTAGGTGGCTTGGCAATAGGAAGCTGGCCCCTTTTGTGACCCAGAGAATGGAGTGGCGGCCCTGGCTCATACTTCCAGAAAAGACTGGTTCTTGCCCATTTCCAATTCCATTTCCCCCAGTGGGCCTCCTGGAGGGCCCACTCCTCCCTCGGGAAGGGAGTTGAGAGGAAGTAAAGGAGTGGAAATGGCCCTGAGCTACTCCCAAACCTACCCTGGCTTATCTGGTCTTCCTCCCCTGTGAGGAACTAATTTTTTTGTTCTCGGGGAGTAAAATCTTGGCTGGGTCGTTAGCCTGCACATATCCTGGGAAGGGAAATGCTTATCATAGTTATAAGGCAGAAGCAGAGATGTCCACGTAACCCTCCCCCTGATCGCAGTCCCCATATACCAGCAGCCACAAAGTCCTGTCCATGATGCCTCGGAAGCACCTCCTTCTTCAGACAAGATCTCTCCACCTCCTCTGGTGGCCCCCGGACCTCTCCCACCCTCAGCCTTCCCCAGGAATACTCCACTGGTCTCCTGATGGCATCCCTGCTTCCATCCCTGCCCACCTTCCAACGGATTCCCCGCACAAATAAGATTTTCCCACTCGCTTACTTCAAACCAACCATCACCCCACCACCCCCACAACTGCTATTAGAAAAAGAATCGAAGCCCCTTTATTAAAAACCACTGGGCATGTAAGCAGTGGGAGCTCTAGAATTTCCACTTGGAGGATTCAGGGGAATAATTTACTTACATAGTCTGGGGTGAGGAGAGGCAATTCCACTCTCCTTGAAGCTGTGTTTGTACATTTTTTTCCAACTATGATGCAGTCTAACTCCGTGTGAAAATGATGGCGGCTGTGAATACTGTGGGGGCTGCGGCTGGGAGCCACGTGTGTGTTTAGGTAACTAGCACACTGGGTTTCTCAACCTCGGCGCTACCGACATTGGCATCTGATTATCCTTCGGTGTGTGTGTTTGTGTGTGTGTGTGGAGAGCTGTCCTCTGGATGTTGGAAGTTGAGCGACATGCCCAGCGTCCACCCATTAGATGCCAGGAGCACTGCCCACCCCCAGTCGTGTGACCAAACTTTCCTCCAGACATTGATCGCCAGGGTCCCTGGGGGGCCCAAATTGCACCCCCCCACACACCAGCTGAGAACCAATACTATTGAGTGAGATACTAAAGGAGTGAAAGGGACATTTTTTATTGCTTTATAGTAAAACATGGCTTTTATTCAGCTTGAGAAGCATCCTCTATAGACCTGCTTTGGTGAGGTTATAGGAAATGCACTCAGAGGTGCAAGGCGTGAGAGACAATCAGTATCCTGAGTGTTAGGGGACGCTCACTAAAACCAGGAACCAGGATTATATTTGAAAAACGGACAGTGATCTTTTACCTTCTTCCATTTCGGAAATGGGCGTTCTCCGGAATGCAGTGCACACTGTGCCCTTCCAAGAAAACGGGTCCTTTCACTGATGCACACAGAGCTTGGACTCCGGCAGGTGTTCAGCTCATGGATCTGGGTGATTCCGCGGAAGGCTGTTGACTTGAAATTTTCATCTGGACACTGGGCCTTGTGTTAATGTTCTGATGAGATTTCCAGATGTAAATTTCTCTCCTAACTGCCATCTTTTTTCCTATCCCCACCATTAACATCACTTTCAGATTTCTCCACTTCTCTCCATCCCCCTTGTCCTACTCTAAAGCCAGCTGCCATCTTCCGCACAGTGATGGCTACAGTGGATTCCTGTACAGCAGCTTCTCTCATCCCTCACAGCCATTCTCCAAAGTGCAGTCAGACTTGTGAAAACATAGATCGTGTCTCTCCCAGCTCGGAACCCTTCCGTAGCACTCCTCTGCTCCAACACATCACACCACCGGGAGAGCTACATCGACACAAAACAAAACAGACATAAGTACGGGCAAAGATATGGAGAAATTGGAACCCTTATGTCAAAAAGACAGGACTTTATCATGCAACTTAGAGTTGTCATATTCATAGAGACAGGAAGTAGAATGATGGTTGCTGCAGCCTGGGGAGGGAAGAATGGGACATTATTGTTTAATGGGGGCAGACTTTGAGTTATATAAGATGAGAAGAGTTTAGAGATGGATGGTGGTGATGTGTGCACAACATTATAAATGTATTTAATATCACCGCACTGTACATTACAAACAGCTAAGATAGTAGCTTTTGTTATGTGTACTTTACCACAATAAAAAAAAATGGGAAAAAAGAGAAGAAAGATCTAGCTTTCAGTCATCTGAAGGCTTGATTGGGGTGGGAAGATCCACTTCCAGGATGACTTGCTCAAGTGCCTGGCAAGTAGAGTGCTGGCTGTTGTCTAGAAACCCCGATCCCTCCCCTATGTGGCACCCATACAGGACTGCCTGAGTGTCTTTAACAACCAGGGTCCATCTCATCCAAGAAGGAACAAGGCAGAAATTGCAATATCTTTTATGACCTAGCCTGAGCAGGCACACACTGTCACTTCTGCAATATGCTGTTGGTGACACAGGTCACTGTCCCTGCTCGGTGTGGGAGAGCCTTCACAAAGCAGTAGGGATCACTGAGCACCATCCTGGGGGCTGGCTACTGCAATCTGTAATGGAAAAGAGGGTGTGGAAGTTATTCTTGGAAGAGGATTCTTCCCCAAAGCCTCCAGATAAGAGCATACCCCAGCCTATACCTTGATTTTGGTCTCCTGAGATCCTAAACAAAGAACCCAGTAGAGCCTGCCTAGACTTCGGACCTATAGAATTTTAAGCCACTAAATTTGTGGTAATTTGTTACACGGTAATAGAACACTAATACCAAGTTATTGTCAGAATGGACCATGGACTGTAAATTATACAAGGAGGAACATGAAGTCAGGTGTAGCAGACTGAGTGTGCTAATAGTGTTGTGTGAGTGTTGGGGGAAAGGGGGAACACCAAAGGACAGGAGCTAGTGATGAGAACAAGGACTGTTTGATATCAAGATTTCAGACATGATGCAGTTTCTGATAATGACGAAGTCTAGATGGGTAGGTAGAGAGGTAGAGGGACACAGGGAGGGAGGGAAGGAAGGAAAAGGATGGAAGGATAGATAGAAGGATGGATGGATGAGTGAGTGAATGGGGGGTGGGTGGTTGGATGGATGAGCGGATAGATAGATAGATAGACGTGTATAGAAGAGAAATGAAGTAAATATCCCTAAACCTTAACGGTAGTTTTCCCCATGTTATCTGATGATGGAGAATTTTTAAACTTTGTAGAGAACCTTCAACTATTTGTTCCCATTGAACAAATACTTCTACTCCTGGGGATTTTTCAATAGGAAGGAAGCAGCAAGGCACAAAACAATGTGTGTACAGGGATTTTCATTACAATTCTGTTTACATTGACACACAGAAATACTGGAAATGAACCAAAGGTCCGAAAATTCCTGAATGGCAAGTGTATTTTGGTATGTCTATACAATTAAAATGTAAGCTGTCATTATAAGGTGTGTCTCTAAAAACTGTTTGATGAAAATAGTGGCATACGTTTCTGGAAAAGGAAAAAGTGGGGTGGGGGAAGGGCACATAGTGCAGGATATCAAGTTCACAAGGCAGGGAATTAATTTTGTCTGTTTTGAATGCCACTATAACCCCAGCACCTGAAACAATGCTTTGCACATAATAGACACTCAGTTAAAATTGTCAAATGAATAGCACCCTCACAGTTTCATTAAAAGTGGCTTTCATGAACATCTTTTCATGGGGGAAAAATGTGTGAAAATATTCCACAGTGTTTCCAGAACTCATCTTTCATTAGTCTTGTGGATAATTTTAATTTTTTCCCTTTAATAATTACTTATAATTTTGGAAATAGCCACCACAGGCATGTATTCCTTTTAGCATGGGAAAAATGAAACAATCCTGCGTGAAAGAGAAAACTAGGGGATAGGCCCGCCTGGGCAACATAGTCCTTTCAAAGCCAGAACAACTGCGGCGGATTAAGTGCGGGCTCTGTTCTTCCTGCTTCTTCCTGCCACTAGCCCTCTCCACCCCCACAGCTGTCATTTGATCCAAAGACACATCTGCAGGCTCAGCAAAGGGGGAAACACTGGCTGTCCTCCCTCGAGGAGATCCCTGCCCAGCAACTACTAACCACTTCTATTTAAATGTTGTCCCATTTTTAGGGAAGGGTTATCAGTCAGCCATATGATACGCAAGGCGGGAACGGGAGAGCCCATGTCTTGCCCATTACTTTGTGCCCAACTGTCCTTGTAGATGTCTTCCAAACCTTTCTTCTTTTCCCTCATCTCCATGTCCAGACATTAGCTCCAGGTCACTTTGGATTTGAGTGGCTTTAGATGCACTTTGCTTACAGTTGGAAGGATCTCCTCTAGAGAAAAGTCTGGTCACATCACGCTCCCTGTTAGAAACCAGGCAGGCCCCTTAGGATGAAGACCCGCCTCCCCTTAGCATTGATTGGAAATTCCAGTAGACCGAAGGCTGTGCCCACAAATCCTGCTTCTCTTGCAGCTTCTCCCACTCAAGTGGTTTTCCTTCTCTACTCCTATGCAATGGGTATCATAACAGACCCAACCTTAAATGAAATATCTTATATGGAGTTCTCAGTAGATGCTGGGCATACAGTACCAAGATAGTGGGATTCTGCCCAAGACCTTTCTCTAGGCACAGTTTGGTATCTCCCAAGACCCTCTTTACTGCCAGACATTTTGCTGGGGCAAGAGGAAGGTGCAGAACAGGATATTTCTCTGCTCAGCCATTCCGCTTCTTGCTATATCCCCAAAAGAATTAAAAGTAGGATCTCAGAGAGATGCTTGCACACCAGTGTTCTCGGCAACTTCATTCACGATAGCCAAGTGTCAGAGGCAACCCAAATGTCAATCGATGAATGGACAGATAAACAACATGTGGTCTCTCCATCCGGTGGAATATTATTCAGCCTTCCAAAGGAGGGACTGTCTGACACGGGCTACGTGAGCGGACGCTGAAGACATTATGCTAAGAGAAATAAGCCAGTCACAGAAAGACAAATACTCCGTGATTTCCCTCCTATGAGGTCCCTAGAGGAGTCAGATTCAGACAGACAGAAGGTAGAAGTGTGGGTGTCAGGGGCTGGGGAGTTGATGTTTAACATTGGGGACAGAAAGTTTCAGTTTTACAAGATGGAAAGAGTTTGGAGATGGATGGTGGGGTTTGCCAACCAACAGTGGGAATGTACGGAAAACTAATGAACTGTACTTAAAGATTATTAAGGTGCTGGGGCGCCTGGGTGGCTCAGTGGGTTAAAGCCGCTGCCTTCGGCTCAGGTCATGGTCCCAGGGTTCTGGGATTGAGCCCCGCATCGGGCTCTCTGCTCGGTGGGGAGCCTGCTTCCCCCTCTCTCTCTGCCTGCTTGTAATCTCTGTCAAATAAATAAATAAATCTTTTTTAAAAGAATTATTAAGGCGCTAAATTTTACGCTATATGCTTTTCACCACAATTACCAAAAAAAAGCCAGACTGGGTCTGTCCTCTCCATGCTTGTCAACACTGCATCTTGGAGGCCATGCTCTCGAGGGCGAGACTTGGAGCTGCAGATCTCTTGGCCTGAAACACCTTCCTTCTTGTTGCCTCTCCTTCCTGGTTCTGTCTCCACTTCCCAGGACACTTCCAGGAGCCCTTCTCTGCCCTGCCCGGAAGAAGGGAAGTCCCAGCGGTGGACTGGTGCTGGCCTTCACGGGCTCCCAAGAGCCAGTGGTGTTCCTCTCGTCCCAACTCTGCCACATTCGGGGCCGTGACCTTGTTAACTTGCCATCAGCCTCGATGGGAGTATTGGCACAGCAGAAATCGGCAAATGCTACATACTGTGGTTCTGTTCCCCTGAAGGGCTGGTTGTGAAACGTTCGCCTGCCTTCCACGGGGTGGTTTCCCTTTCTGTTGCTCAGGCATCCTAGCCTCCCCTCGTCGCAGCCTCCAGCTCATTCATAGGCTGTTGTTATGGATGGCAGTGTCCCTGTGGCCTTTTGCCCCACAAGACCCTTCTCCCAGCCCAGAGTGACCTCCTGTCACCTTGCGTGTCCCACGCACTGCTCCAGCCACAGCAGGCTTCTCCCATGCTCTCTCCAGGGGCTCACACTTGCTCTCCTTCTCTGTATCCTCTTCACACAGCTCTTCCCTTGACTTCTCCTTTAGGCTTGGGCTTAAATGCTGTCTTGTTAGAGAAGTCTTTTCCCAAGAGCTGCAGCTTGCATAGTCCCTTTCACCCTCCCAAAATGCCTGTCGCCTCCTGGATGGCCCCGGCTCCACCACTGACACCCATTCTTTGATGCACACATCTGTGTCTTCTCTAAGTAACTTATAACGTGACGCACAGCCCTGTGTCAAGGTCCCTCCTCGCCCTTCTGGAGCCTCTGCTCTGTAGAAATTCCTGAGGAACCAGCATTTTACCCTGTTCCCTTATCTCCATATAAAAAGGTGCTCAGCCTCATTAATCATCAGACAGCACAAACCAAACCCACGGTGAGACAGCATCTCACACCTATCAGAGTGGTTATTAGAACAAAACAAAACAGAAACAGAAAATACCAAGTATAAATAGTGGCGGGGCGAAACGGGAACACTTGCACCCTGTTGGCGGGATTATAAAATGGTGGTAAATTTAAATTGAGGTAAAATACACAAAACATAAAATTTACCATCTAAACCATTTTTAAGGGTACAATTCAGTCACGTTAAATTATATAAACACTTGTGAAACAGATCTCCAGACCTTTTTTATCTTGCAAATCTGGAATTCTGTACCATTTAAACAACAACTCCCCACTTCCCGTAGCCCTTTGTCCTTTGATTTCTGTGAAATGAAACACTCTAGGTACCTCAGGGAGTGGAATCGCAGGACATTTGTCTTTCAGTGACAGGCTCTTTTTCAGTCAGCACAGTATCCTCGAGGTTCATTCGTGTTGTCGCATGTGGCAGGACTTCTTTGCCTTTTAAGGCTGAGCAATATTGCATCGTGTGGACGCCATTTTGTCTGTGTGCTTATCCACTGATGGACATGTGTGCCGTTTCCCTCTCTTGGCTGTTGTGAAGAATGTTGCTGAGGACATGGGCGTGCAAATATCTCTCTGAGACCCTGCTGTCAACTTTTTTGGATGTATACCCAGAAGTGGGATTGCTGGATCCTGGGGTGGTTCTATTTTTAATTTTTTGAGGGACCCCCCCCATCCTCTTTCCCATGGCAGTTCCACCATTTTATAATCCCGCCAACAGGGTGCAAGTGTTCCCGTTTCGCCCCGCCACTATTTATACTTGGTATTTTCTGTTTCTGTTTTGTTTTGTTCTAATAACCACTCTGATAGGTGTGAGATGCTGTCTCACCGTGGGTTTGGTTTGTGCTGTCTGATGATTAATGAGGCTGAGCACCTTTTTATGTACTTGTCAGCCATTTGCATATGTCTTCAGAGAAATGTCTGCTGAAGTCCTTTGCCCATTTTCAAACTGGGTTTATTTATTTACTTGTTGAATTTAGGAGTCCTTTATATATGTAATTTGAACATTAACCCATTGTTAGGTCTACCATTTGCAAATATTTTCTCCCATTCCACAGGTCGCCCTTTCATTTTGTTGATTATTTCCTTTGATGCATAGAAGTTTCGAAGTTGAGAGTCCCACTGTGTACTTTTGCCTTTGTTCCCACATTTTTGGTGTCACATCCAAGAAATCATTGCCTATTGCCCTTAATTTTTTTAATTTTTTTAAGATTGTATTTATTTATTTGGTGGAGAGACAGAGAAAGCACCAATGGGGGAGGGGTAGAGAGAGAGGGAGAAGCAGACTCCCAGCTGAGTGGGGAGCCCCACACCACATGGGGCTCGATCCCAGGACCCCAAGATCATGACCTGAGTCAAAGGCAGGCACATAACCAACTGCACCACCCAGGCACCCTGCCATTAATTTTCAAAGTTATCTTGGCTTTGTCTGAGTTCCCGTTCCCTTCTCTGCCCCTTCTGGGAGGAAAGGAACACATCTCCTTGAGCTCCTGTCACTGCCCCGAATTTAGCCCAGTGCCTGGGACACAGTGTATGTTAAAGTACTTGTTGAATGCATGAATGCTTCACTGTGGGTGTCTGATAGAATTTTATTTATAGTTTACACCTGACTGTCCCAAGCAGGGTCTCTGAATTCCTCTCCTCGGCACCAGGGAGGGAGAGCAGGGGCTCCCAGAGGGGAAGCGCCTGTCGCTATCCTGTAATATAGCCTTGGAGGGATAGACGGTAGCTCCTGGTGCCCCAAAGGACTCTGTACCAGGACTTGGAGCTGGGCGCCTTCCTGCTCTTCGATTTGGAAGGTGGATGGGGTGAGCCCCTTCTGCCCCTCCCTTCCTACTCCCCTCCTTAGGGAAGGTTGGGGCTGAGTGGGGCTGAAAAGGAGGGCCCAGGAAGTTCAGGTTCTTCCTGAATCCTTCTCACTGCAGCTGGAGACAAGCTTTACTGGATTGCCCGCCCCAAAAGTGAATGAAAGCAGAGGCAGGGTCTCCATCTACCCCATTCCTGAGTATGGAAACATTTACAGGGTCTGGGCTTACCCCATCCTGATATATGGAAACATGAAGAAAGTCAAGGCATCCCGTGTTCCTGGATATAAAAACAGTAATCCTTTGTTTCCCTTCCAGACCAGATAGCACCCCCTAGATCTCACTGGTATACAAATCCTGTAGTATGGGGGTCAGGCAGGGGCTCAGGCAGGCCCCCTCTGCTGTGGTACAAGCCTTCCGCCAGCCATGGTGGCCAGGGCCTCCAGCCCCAGCCAGAGGGATTAAGGAAAGGAGGCTCCTGGCGTCCCTCAGTCTGGTGTGGCTGCCTGGGAGCGTCCCAGGAGACACTGAGTGGCCCAGAGGGCTGGAGACCCCAAATCAATCAGCAACCTGAAGGTCATTAGAGCTGTGGCCTTCAAATTAGGTTACTTGTAACCCTGGAGGCGTGCACGCCCTGCAGGGAAGAAAGGCGGAAGAAAGGCTGATTGTTTAAGAGAAGCGGTTTCCCAGAGAGGCGCTGTGTGGTTCCCCTTTCACCGGGCCCTTCTGCACTTGACAAATGAATAGCAGACCTCTCCCCTGCCCCCCCAGTCCCGCAGAGGCCCATTGTCCAGGGCTAAGAAAGCCCTTGAGGTCCCAAACCCAGCAAGCAACAATTAGAAAGACTGCTTAAAGCAGGAGGGGGTGAAATGGCCAGGATTTGCTCTGACAAACCAAGGTTAATGCATGAAGAAAAAGGAGTATGTTGGAAACAATGTGGTGCCTTCTGTTCTCCAGGACACTTGCCCATACTTATAGCAGAAAGGCTTTCATTAGCTTTTGCTGAAAGATGATTGCATATTGTAGCTCGGTCTTTGATAGGCAGTAAATACTCAGTTCACCGTTAATCATTTCTCTGCTGGTTTATTCCTTCCAAGCCTCATTTCAGAAGGTAAAAATATATAAACTTAAAAAAATAAGTGGCGATATAGTCCTTTTGTAGGCCCTGCACTTTCCTGATACCTTTCTTCTTGCGTTTCATTGAATACTGTGCCATTCTCAGCAGTAAGTAACACCGAGCAAAGATAAGTATGTGAGCTCAGTTTGGTCACAGTGAGTGCTCACAGTAACCTTCTGGCTTGATACTTTCAGAGATCTTTTTTTTTTTTTTTTTTTTTCCATGTAGGGGAACTGAATCAGGAAAGGGAGAGGTGGTTTGTCCAATAGCCAAGATTTTTACACCGGGAGGTTTGGGAGAAATCATACTGCTCCTGAGCTCCGCACCGTGCGGCTTCATTCCTGGAGACTTGCCTGAGTAGAAGCCAAGGTCAAGGCGTGGCTGTTTGGTGCTTCACTTGGTGCCACAACCTTCTAAAGAAATGTTAGTTAGAATCAAAGGGGGAACAGCCACCTTCTTCCAGCACTACCTTCACGCCTGTATCTGGGCCCCATGGTCTCCCTCCCCGTCCTGCTGTGTCTGGGTTGCTAGGCTCCTCCCTGAGGCCACCCTCCCCACTTGGATCCCATTCCCCTCTCCAGTCAGGGGCACCATTTTCTCCTTCTCCCCCTCAGCTTGAACTCTGCAGCCCCCTGAATGGCTTCACTTGACCTCCACGATGAGGCTCTCTTCTTTCTTCCCACCTTGGGTACTGGTGATGGCTAGAGGAGCCCAGCCTCCAAGACGGCCCCAGAGTCCTCACCTTCTGCTCTTCATTCCCTGGGGACCTTCCTTGGGTGATAGGCCCATCCCTGAACCAGTCACTGAGGCCAAGGGGATATCTGCTCTCTGGGCCACACTGGGTCCTGGGCCCCCTCCTGGAGTCAGCGGGGTGGGGGTCAGCCACATCTGAACGGTCGGAGAGGCCAGTGAGAGAAGGGGCCGTCTCATAAGAGATGTAGCTAGCGCTTGGGGGGCAAACACAGCACCTGGGGTGGGACGCGAAGTAGCTATTACAAGGAAAGGGAGGGATGCACGTGTGTTCAGCAGGTTCGTTTCCCCTCTTCATGCCCACGTCTCTGGTGGACTCGCGACTACTCCCGCTTGCTTCCTTCTATGCTGCATTCAGCAGGTGGGTCTGTTGATACCTAAACGCAAGGCACGGTTTGTGCACCTGGTATAGATTTTCTTTCTTTATCCTCTGCGATCCTATGAGGTCATACTTTTTTTTTTTTTAGGTCATCAGCCTCTGCTTCACAGATGAAGGAGCACGTACGGAGAGGCTAAGTAACTTGTTCTAGGCACCTGGCGAGTAACGGGGCGGTTCAGGAAGCATGAGCTCCCTTCCCCACCATACAGCACTCTGTGTCTCAGGAACTCAATCCATCTTGAATGGATTTCTCCTCCAGTGTGGTGGCCCAAGCACAAATGTCCCTGGGTAGATGACACCCCCCCAAAAAAGCAGCAAGTGTCACCGGAGCATCCCTCCGTTACATGTGTCTGAGAGCCCATCACTGGGATGGCGCTTCCCGCCGCGGGGCCCTATGGTACTGTTTTGGTTGCAAGGGAAAGGAGCCCGGTCTAGTTCACCTTCAGCCCTCTCCTCTGGCACACGGGGCCACCCTGCAGAATGGCAGGGGTGCAGCTGGTCTGAGAGGGTTGCCAATGACAGAAACAACTCAAACTAGTTTAGGCAAAGAGGGGGAGTATCTTGGCTGCGGTAACCAAATCTCAGGGAGGAAAGGGGTGCAGCCGTCCTCAGGGTGTGGAAGGCAGCCAGCAGCTGTCTCTCTACCACTTGAATCTGCATGTTGGCAGCAAAGTGTCACGCAAGTCTTCCCCATGAGGTCAGAACGGTGCTATTCCTAGGTTATCCCTCTGCAAGGAGGAGTCTTGTTTGCCTTGTCCTTAGAAGGCTCTTTCCAGGCCTGGGTTGGGCCACACACAGAGAATACTGTACTAGGTCACCTGCGATGGGAATAGCGGTAGAGGAGAAACAGTCCCCAAAATAAGGGGCAGGGTTTATATCCTCCAAGAAACAAGGAGGACTGCTCCAAGAGCGGTATTCGCCTTGGGCATCAAACCTCATTCGTGGGGTCTCAGGACCTCCTTCCTGGAGGAAGTAGCCTTTGAGGCCTTAGAACTGAGCAGGAAATTGTTGAAAAGATGGGGTGCCTGGGTGGCTCATTTGGTTAAGTGGCTGCCTTTGGCTCAGGTCATAATCCCAGGGTTCTGGGATCGAGCCCCATGTTGGGCTCTCTGCTCAGTGGAGAGCCTGTTTCTCCCTCTCCCTCTGCTTGGCTCTCCGCCTACTTGTGTTCTGTCAAATAAATAAATAAAATCTTTTTAAAAAGAGAGAAAGAAAAGAGAGTGGGAGGGACGAGTATTGGGATCGGGTGGATGTGTGCAGAAGGCTAGGGATGAGAGAATTGAGGGAACCCAAAGTGATCTATTCTAACTAGTGCGTGGAGGGGGTAGTGGTGGGGGAAGGTGAAGCGTGGGTACAGAGGAAAGCACAGGGAGCCTCATGGAGCTTGCAATTGATCTCGAAGGTACTGGAATGCTTTGGATGGATGTAAGATAGTGCTAACCAACAAAACTCCCTTCTCCTTTTGAAGAACCCCCCTCCAACCCTCTAAGTGTATGGGGCTCCTGGGACCTCTACCTGGTCAGTAGAAACCACTGGAATTGGTTCCAGGACAGACATGTGGCTCAGTCTGGGCCAATGAAGGACAGCCCTAAAAGCTCTGTGGGAGGCGTTAGGGAAATCAGGGCCAGGGGACAGAAAGAGATGGATCTCCATTGAAAGGTTTTGAGGAGGGGCGCCTGGGTGGCTCAGTGGGTTAAGCCTCTGCCTTCTGCTCAGGTCATGGTCTCAGGGTCCTGGGATCCAGCCCCACATCGGACTCTCTGCTCAGTGGGGAGCCTGTTTCCCCCTCCTTCTCTCTCTGCCTGCCTCTCTGCCTACTTGTGATCTCTGTCTGTCAAATGAATAAATAAAATCTTAAAAAAAAAAAAGAAAGAAAGAAAGGTGTTGAGGACCTGGATCCATTTATGCCTGAGGCCAACCACCCCTGGGCTTTTCAGTGACCTAATTCATTGCACAACCTCTATTTCCATTTGTTTGGTTTTGTTTCAGTGATTAATATTTCTTTCTCTTGTCACTGAAGGAACATTGCTAAGCAGGAGAGAGAGTTAGATGGGTGTATTGGAATGATGGCTTTTTTGAGATTGGGCAATGGGATGGAGAGGGCCAGCATGGAGGCAAGCAGTGGGGAATTGATGGAGTGGCCTGGAGACTTGGGACATGTGTCCGCGTGAAGGGTGGAAAATGAAGACATAAGCGTGCAAAGTATGAGCACGACGGGACACACATATATGCGGGAGGTGTCACAAGACCTAGCAGCCCTGCGAATGTGGGGAATGGAGAAGAGAGAAGAGGCAGGGATGACTTTAATGTTTTTAAACTGAGTGGTGACAAGGGCTTAGGATTGGGTTTTATCTGTCACAGGTATTTCAGATGTAAGCGACAGAAAAATGAACGATTGAAGCAAGTGGGAATGTATTGGCTTGACACCTGTAAAGTTCAGTGTGCTTCAGGTAGAGTTGGATCTAGCATTTCAAATGATGTCCTCAAGATGTGAGCTTTATGTCTCAGGCTCTGGGGCCTGCTTTCGTGGTCTGATTCATTCCGCCATAGGCTCTCCCCTCAAGGTGGTGAAGATGGTGCCATAGCTCCGGGCGTGGGTGATGATAGCCTCACAGTGGGGACAGAGAGCATCTCTCCCAGTAGCTCCACTCAAGTCCCAAGCCCATCTATGAGATGTGGCTGCCCAGACCTGAGACGTGGATCCACTCACTCCTGGATCACTGATGTCATTTCCACTCAGACTGCATGGGCTGTGAGCGAGGGTGGCCTGGCTCCCCAAATGAACTAGAAAGCTTTATGACCAAAGTAACAGTGTTTGTTGGGTGGTTGGTTTGTTGGAAAACCCATAAGCTCCCAATTAGATGAGCACGAGATAGTTTTGAGTAACCCAGTGTTGGGGTTGGGGTGGATTTGGGGATCTACAGAATGTATGGGGCAAGGTGGGGTGGCATCTTCAGCGAGCCTGGTGGCATTGAGGGTCTGGGGTTGAGGGCAGCATTTAGAGGCCTGGATATGGCCGCTGGTCTAGATGGAGCAACTAGGGAAAGCCTGGGTGATGAGACAGTGTTTGATGTGAGCCCCACGGCAGGGAAAGCAGCCTGTTCTGATGTGAGCCTAGGGTGGCTGGCAGGTGGGAATTAACAGGGTCTGATCGAAGAACCAGACAAAGGCCAGTGAGGCAGGAGCGGTGGGAGCTGGGCGGCAGACCCTTGTGGGCCTGATAAGTTCCTTGTTGAACACTCATCCTGGAAGCCAGACCAAAGCCATAAGCTGAATTGGCCCATGTCAGGTCACGGGAGCTGGGACAGTTGCTAGCAGGCGGGCAGACCATTTGTAAAGATGCTAAAGAGAAGTGTCGGAGGGAACAGCAGCAGGAGTTCCTGTATTCACCTTCCCTAAGCTGAATGTTCGACCCAGCACAACCCAGCCCTCGGTTTCCTGATGAGGAAACTGTGCTTGGGGTGTTAGATCAGCATCTCAAAGCCACAGACCTTCGGGGCTCAGTGAGTGTCCCAGCCAGGACATGTCTGCATAGGAAGACATTCTTCCAGATGCCGGGTTCTGGACGTGGCAGGCAGTTTAGGAATCTCCTGGATTCTAGGAGACTACCCCCAAGCTGGGTCTTGCTAATCCCATTCTGCAAGGAAGAAAACCAAAGATCCTGGAAATCTCACCACTTGGCTAAGGTTACCTGGGCCCAGAAGGCCCCTCAGCTTGAGCTCTCTGAAAAGAAGGGGTTAAACCTTTCGGCCCATTTGTCCTTGGAACCTCAGCTTGCATCCCACCCTGGAACTTTCCTCTGAGCTCCAAAGCCAGGACAGCTGCCAAGTCCTATATACATTGCGGGTAGCCAGGCAACGCGGAGCTTTTTCTGGGAAGGCTCACAATGTGGTCACTGTTTTGTAGACGCCAGGTTCCAGATGGAAGAAAGACTTTAATCCCCAGCTTCGCGGCTGTTTGGCACATTTCACTCCTGAGATCCTGCTCAGGCCAGTTTTCACTCTGACTCTCCAGCGTGGCCATTTTAGCCCATTCTGTTTCTGATGTTTAAAACTTTAATCCTTTGCAAGTTGGTTTGTGTAGAGTGGGGAACTGGAGAGGAGATTGGAGGGAAGTTTACACACAAAGAGGGGCAGCACCTACCTGTTAAGGTGAGGACCTGAGAGCAAAATAATCAAAAGGCGGAATAACAGAAGAAAGAGAAAAGGCCAGGAAAGTTAGTGCAAGAGGCTCAACTTCTCGGTTGATGAGGGAATGCAAATCCAAAAAAAAAAAAAAAAAAGACAAAGAAGAACACAATGCCAGATTTAACTTTCAGACAAATCCAAAATTAAAATATTGATAAAGGCCAGGCCTCTCCTACACAGTGATGAGGGTTTTAAGGACACGACCTCTTAAAGGGTGATTTGCTCAGACTTAGCAACATTTTGAATATGGGGCACCCAACTGGGGCAGTCCAACTCTTGATCTCAGGGTTGTGATTCAAACCTCATGCTGGGTGTAGAGATTACTTAAAAATACTTTAAGAAACTGTCATAATCATATCATCCTAACACAAGTGTTTTAAGCAATTTTCTACATGAATCTCTCTCTCTACACACCTATGTCACACATAAATATTATATATTTATTTATAGAAAAGGTGTATGTGCACACACGTGTAATGTTTGATCATGATAGATGGAGACAGAGGTATAAGTGCTAATATTTTTAAAGGCTCGCTATGGGACAGGGCCATCTTAAGTACCAAGGGGAGAATGGATCGGTGTTTGTAACTGCGGGTTTGGGAAGCTTTGGGGAGCGGCTGGATGGCATGGCTGTCCGTAAGCCAGGAGCAGGAGGGCCAGCCTGAACTGGGAGCTATGGTGATGGGGAGGCAGGGGTGGCTCTGAGAGAAATTCAGAAATTCAGCTCGAAAAGGCTGAGAGGAAAGGGGGCAGGGGGAGGAGACACTTGTGGCCAGAAGCAAGGGGGCATGGCTGCTTGCTGGAGGAGGGGGGAAGGCAAGAAGGGAACAGGGCTGATCCTGTGGTTGAAGGGACAGTGACTCTGGGTTGGGGTGAAGGGAGGCGGGGCTGCCGTCGGCCGGGGCTTGTTGAGTGTGAGGACAGCCAGGCTAAGAATTAAGAAGGGAGCAGTATGGCAGTTCCTTGAAAAGTTAAACATAGAATTACCCTATGAGCCACATGGTTCTCTTCTGGCGTGTGTCCAAAAGAATGGGTAGCAGGATCCAGAGAGAAATCTGCACCTCCACGTTCCTGGGGGTATTATTTGCCATCGGCAAAATGTGGAAGCAGCCCTAGGGTCCATCGGCAGAGGAGTGGGTAAATGACGTGTGGTATGTGTGTGCAAGGGAACGTCCTTCAGCCTTGAAAGGAAGTCCTGCCACGTGTTACAGCGTGGATGAATCCCAAGGACGTCGTGCTCAGCGAAGTAAGCCAGCCTGCAGAAGACTCCCACTGCGTGATTCCGTTTGTAGGAGAGATCTCAAGGACTCAAAGTCACAGAGACAGAGAAGGACCGGTGGCTGTCAGGGCCCGGAGAGGGAAGAATGGGGCATAATTATTTAATGGGGACAGAGTGCTCGTTTTTGTAAGATGTTCTGGAGCCGGTCGGTGGCTCTGGGTGCAGAGCAGCGTGAGTGTGTTTAATACCACTGAACTGTTTGCTTGAAAATGGCTGAGACGCTAAGTTTTGTGCTCCGTATATTTTGCCACCATTAATAAATCAAACAGAGTTCAGGAGAGAGGTCTGGCCACAGCGGAGCTTTGGGGCTGTTAAGAGACAAAGCTGCTCCAAACGCTCACGAACGAGTCTTTGTATGGACACAAGTTTCCTTGTCTCCGGGGTGAGTACTTGGATCTCACTCGGGCGGAGTGGCTGGCCCCGTGACACGTGTCTGCAAGGTCCTTCCTTAATGGGCTCCGGCCCCTGCTGCAGCGTGGGTGGCGACAGAGCAAAGAATTTGATCGTTTTAATGTGCCCCAAATAGTGCATGTCTTTGTTTATCCAAAATTCAACTCGGACTGGCCGCCCTCTATTTTTATTTGCTGAGTCTGGGGGTTCTGTCCTGCTGTCACTTCTCTGAGGTCTCTGCCCAAAGGCCCTCTCCCCAGAGAGCTCTTCCCTGACTCTCTCCCCTAGCCTGCACTTACCGAGGAGCCCCGCCACCCCTCTCTAGCGCCTTCCCCCACCCCACTTGCTGTCCCCTCCCCTCCCCACCACATGAAGGTAGGGATTTGGACTGCTTGTTCATGGTTGTATCGTCCATGCTTAGAACAGTGCTTGGCACATGGTAGACATTCAAATGGTACGTTGAATAAAACTAAACCCCAGCTTCCTCTTGCCACATCAAAGCCCACAGCCCTGCTGATAGTTTAAAACTAAGAGGGACGAGAGTCTGCCAAGATCATGTGTACACACGTGTATCCAGGCAGCTGTGTCCAAGGACATGATTAACTGCTAAGCCCCTCTGGATCGATGCATCGCTGGGTCAGCACATTCTCTTCCCAGTAAAGCGGCTGGAAGCCCAATGATGTTATATAATTCTCGCCACACCCCGTGTGAAGCTAGCCCCCATCCTTCCCGTTTGCAGATGGAGGATTGGAAGCGCAGAGCTGTTAAGGACAGATGCAGGTTGGACGTGGGGTTGGCTTTGTTTTGTGGAGTGAATGGTAACCAGGACCCGAAATAGGGATGGGAAGAAGTCCGGCTGTGGTGGAGGGAAGGAGGCGGTGGCCTGAGCGTGAGGGGTGTGAGATCCATCAGTCCATGGTATTTGGGGCCGGGGGTGAGGAGAGGATCTGAGATCGAGTCTGCCCACATTGGTGGCGGCTGGGCTGTGGCCCGAGTTGAGTCACCTTTGAAGGAAGGTAAGTGAGGACGATGGATGAGGACCCCCGCTCCTTTGGGGAACACTCGGCTTCCCTTGGAAGCAAGATCAGCTCAGGCTGGCCTCAGATGTGCATGTGAGATCAGCCTACTGAAATAATGAAAATGAGGAAGGGCTTTGTTCTTCCATGAGTGAGGCCAGACTGTCAGTGGCTTCCTCAAAGACCCAGGCTCATTTTCTTTTTCTTCCTCACCTTTTGTAGTGTTAAGGTTGTCTTCCTGTCATGGATGGCTGCTGTACTTCCAACCATCACATCCACATCCACATTCCAGGCAGGACGTAGAGGGAAAGGCAAAATGCTTTCCTCCCGAAGCTTTGCCTTTTATTCGGGAATGGGTGCCAAGATGGGCTTCTCCTCTATCTCATTGGCCAGAACTGACTCACTTGCCCCATTCATGCAGCTGCAAGGGATTTCTGGGGAGGCTGGCATTTCTAACCAAGCCACATTGCTGAACAAAATTAGAATTTGTTATTATTCAAAGAGAGAGAGAGAGTAGGATGGATATTGAGTAGGCAAACAGAGTGCCTGGCATAGTTAGAAAAGCATGGGGTGTGAACGGGGCACAGAAAACAGGCGGGTCTCTAGAAGGAGACCTGAAGACTTTTCATCTTAGGGGTCAAGATGTGGGGGAGAACGGGAGGAAATTTAAATACCACTCTGCTTTACCAAGTGCCTGTTACCAGCCAGACGCCAAGCCAAGCCTTTCCCTAAGTGGCCTTCTTGATGGAGACCGATGGACTGCCATCCGTTGACTTAGGCATTCTCATCCCCTTTACACACATGGCAGAAGGAAGTCTTACAGCCGCTAAGTCTTGTGGCTGTTGCAATTTCTTGAAACCGTTCTTTTACTTATTTGAATGTGTAGTAAATACACCCAACACAAAGATCAAGAAAGTAGACAAGGATATCCATCAGACAGTGAATTTTCCTTCCCATCTGTCTCCCCAGAGACAAGCACTGGTCCATCTTTGTCACTTGCTGATTTCCGTGTTTGCAAATCCGCCCTAAGATGTATTTTACCCCCGACGTCAACACCTGCTGGGTGTTCAGTCACTCATGGACGTGCAGAGGAGCGAAAAGTGGAGGACCGTCTGGGACCGTTTCCGGCTGAGGCTGCACGAGGCGGCCATGCTGGCTTCTCGCTTCAGCTCGGGTGCCCTAAACAGTGTCCCCTCCGCAGCCCCGTTAGTGCCCGTCACAGGCCCTGGGGACCACGGATGCGTTTGGCCAACGCAGTACGCGATCGCGATCTTTCCTCTGCCCGACTGCTGAGTGGGAAGTGGTGCGCTGAGGTTTGCTTTGGGGTTTCTTTCCCCGGCGCTCAGGTTGACCCTTTTCTCACATGGAGAAAAGCCTGTCCTGCTTCTTTTTTGGGGACAGTTGGTACTGCAGTTTGCTTGAAGGATTAGTTGTTTATTACCCAGCCGCCATTTGAAGTAGACCCTAGGAGGAAAAGGGCTGGCATCTAGAAGGGCTGGCGGCTCGGAAGGACCTCACAGCTGGTACACGGCACTGCTGGAGATCAGAGCCACTCTGCTGGGTCCCCGGGTGGCTGCCTTCCATACGGTGAATGCACTGCCGCACACGAACCCTGCTAGGTGGTCTCTATCCAGCATCCCTTCCAGCTGTCACTGCCTCTGCTTGGACTGGCTTCCCCCTCTCATCAGTGACAAGACTCTGGCTCCGAGGTATCAGCCTCAATACCACATGACTCCTGAGTGGAGGGAAATGGGTTTGAGCTAAGGACGGGCGGACTGGAAAGTTGGTGCAAATCAAGACAGAAAGGTTTGATTTTTAACACATGGCTCAGTTTCCAGAGGCAGATCAGCTCCTCAGCCTACCATGGGATTTTTCCCTCTGGGCTGTAAGGCCAGGTTTGATTCCAAGAAATATATACATCGTGGTGTAATTAAGCCAGGGAATGATGTTTTTGGAGCCGGGGTGCCATGTGGTCAGTATTTGGGAGACATTTACTTCCTGACGGTAAACAGATTGAAATACACCATCTGTTTTGTAGTTATTTCCCTGGACCTGCTTTTAGTCAGTTTCTCTAATTTTGAGGTTCTGACAACCTTATTTTCTTTCTCTTTCCTTCTTAGAAAAATGACATAAAGCAGTATTTGCTCTTATTTTTTCACGTGCCAGGGTTGATTATTTTGAGTCAATTTACATGCCTTCGTTTGTTCCCTTAATGTAAGAAGTCGCCCTTTTTCCCTGTTTGCTTTGTCGCCGGCCACAGGGAATAGGGACTTACAGAACAGTATCTGGTTTGATCCTTGACTGGCAAAGGGTCCTTTTTTTTTTTTTTTTAAGCTAGATAGGGAAAAGAAAATTGACAAGCAAGAGATGTGTAAAATGTGATACTTTTTTCTTAAAATTCTCTTAACTTTGGATCATCCCATTTCTGTTCTTTAGAACATCAGAATATCCCTCTGGGCAGATTCTTACAGGAGGGCCGTGGGCTCCAGGGTCTGCTGGAAGAGTCTGCGGTTCCTCACCACCATTTGCGGCTTTAGGACAGAGATAAGGAGGTCTTGGAAATCTCTTCTTGTTCGCACTGTGAACTTGGGTGTGTGCTAACACATTCCAAATGAGGATGGAATAAATTAGTTCAGTCTTGGGAGATCATTCAAAGCAGCTTTATAAAACTTGAAAAGTTGGTTTTTAAAAAATGTTTTTGTTTTTTATTTTTAATTATAAAGGTATTAGGTATTTTTTTTTAAACAAGGAAGATTAGTTTCCCTTCAATGTTCCAAGTCAGCATTAAGAGACTGGCTGTGTGTTCTTCGACATCTTTCTTTTTCCGAGTCTTTAGCTGTCTTGTGGCCTGGTGTGGTATTTCTAATTATTTACTTAAAACTGCTTCTAATCCTCTCTGCCTGACCTGTTTTTAATTTTGCCTAGCGCTTGCTGATCTCTACCCAACCGCTCTCAGGGCACACACAGTTTGATCAGCCTGGGTCTTTCACGGGGGCGATGAGCAGGTTTCCACCAACCTCTTTCATTTATGCCACCAGTCAATTTTTATTCCATGTCTACTATGTTTCAGGCCAGTGTCTCCCAAATTTCCAGAAGATGACATCCCTCGAAAGTCAGTCCTGACCTGCTAAATCAATTACATCCTCAGTCGCTCAACTGGTCATTTCCACAGAGCAGATTGGATCCCAGCCCGCACGCGTCCGATATCTGGTATAACCCAACCAAAACACCACTTTTGGGGAAACCGCTGCCTCCCCAAATTAGCTTACTGAGGTCTATTTGCTGAGAGCCAGTTCTTCAAACAATCACAGTTTTTAAACTTCCCAATTTGCTGTTTTACCCCAAGGTTTTTCTTAGAAAATCAGCTTGACACATTTCACTTACTGGAATCAATTTCCCTTAAAACGCATTTTTGGGCATTTACTATTGACCAGGTGCAGTTCTGGTGTTGAGACTGAGATAGTAAGAAAGCAGAAGGTCTTGTCCTCGTGGAGCGTCCAGCTGAGTGGAGGAAACAGGAAAGAGGCATACAAAAAACTTACAATACATCAGTCGTCATACAGACGTGTAGTGTGAGGTAGTGAGAAAAGGCAGACAAATGTTATAATAAAATGTATAGTGTGGTATAACATACATGGTATATATACAACAATATGTAATAAAATAGTATAAAATACAATATGTGATGTGGTATAATATGTAATATAACAATACGTTGTACTCGATGGCTATATATAATGCAATTACATGTACTATTGTGTATAGTATAAGATATGATTAATATGCAGTATAACATGATGTAATATATTACATGCGATAATATGCAATAATATTGTCTGTAATCATACGGTATAAATGCACTGTGATACATGCAGTACTCCAGCACAACATGATACAATGCTCAGCATCATCCTCAGTGCACGGTGAGTGATAACAGTGTAATAATGAGACACGTCAGATAGTGGGACCCCCGAAGCAGGTTGAGGGGAGACCGGGAGAGCTGTTTATGTGCCTAGTCAGGAAGCTCCTTTAAGGAGGTGAGATCTGAGACCTGAAGGAGGTGATCGCTTCTGGCACGGCAACACATGGGACAAGAGCAGAGGAAACAGAAGTGCAGAGCTATACGCAGAGACGTACAGAGTGTTCTAGAAATGGAAGGTGGTTTGGAGTGGAGGGAGCCAGCAGACAGTGGGTGAGGTGCGTGCAGATCGGAGACCAGCAGCAGCTCCTGTGGGACCTCGTGGGCACGTGTAAGGAGTCTGGGTTTTATTCTGAGCACAGAGATGTTGTGAGCACAGCAAGAAGCGCCGGGATGGTTTTATGCGGCACAGTGAAGTGCTTGCATTTTGGAAAGGCAGCTCTGGCCAGAGTGCAGAGAATCACCTGCGGGGCGAGCACAGAAGCAGGGAGAGCAGCCATGAAGCTTTGGCTGGGTGAGAGACGTGGGACCTTGAGCTAGGGTGACGTCTCCTCCTTGCAGGAGGTGAGCACTGGTTGGATGGAGCCTTGATGTACTTAAAATGAAAAGTCAGTATGATGGCCTATTGATTGCCCTTGAGAATGTGAAGGAAAGAAGTCAAGGATGACCTCTGGGCCCATGACCCCAACAACTGGATGCGTGAGGTTTCTGTTTACTAACGTGGGAAGACTGGGCGGGGTCGGGGGAACAGGGCGTCTTATCCCCTGGAGCTGCTATAATGAAACACCGCCGACTGCATCCCTCAACAGCAGACATTTATCTCTCATGCTCGGGAGGCCGCAAGTCCCAGATCCAGGTGCCAGCAGACTTGGTTCCTGGGAGAGTTCTCCTCCTGGCTTTCAGAAGGCCCCCTTCTTGCCGTGTCCACACGTGGCGGACAGGGAGCAAGGCCTGGTCTCTCTTCCTCTCCTGATAAGGGCGCTCACCCCATCACGGGGCCCCACTCTCATAAGTTCATCTCAACCCAAGCACCCCCACGGGCCCCAGCTCCCAGCCCCAACACACTGGGGATTTGGGCTCCCACAAAGGAATTTTGTGGGGACACAAGCATTCAGTCCGCAACCCAGGGCTAGGAGGATGTCAGGAGCCCCATGGTAGTGATACCAATTTTGAGGTGCCTGTGTGATACCCAAGCGCACAGGGTAGGTTTTGATAAGTGGTTCACGTGAGTCTGGAGCTCAGCCGAGAATTGGAATACAGATGCCAGTTTGTCAGTATTGGAGTTTCTAGGGCTGCTGTAACAAATTACCAGAGCTTGCTGTCTTCAAACAGCAGAAATTAATCTTCACACGGTCTGGGAGTCTGGAAGCCCAAAAGCAAGATGCTGGCAGGTGCTGGTTCCTTCTGGAGGCTCTGTCTCATGCTTCTCTCCCAGTTTCCGGTGTTGCCCATCAGTTGGTGCTGCTCCTTGGCTCGCGCGTGGCTGCTCCGCTCCAGCCTCTGCCTCAGTTGCCACAAGGCATTCATCCCTGGGTGTCTCTGGGTGTCCTCTCCTTTCCCTGTAAGGCCGCCGGTGCTGGATTCCAGGGCCCACGCTCATCTAGCATCATCTCCTCTTAATGAGTTACACCTACAGGAGCCACGTTCCAGCTAAGGTCACATTCTGAGGTTCTGAGGGGACATGAGTTTGGGGCACTGTTCAACCTGGAACCGTGGCTCACTGGCACTGGTGTCATACTGAAAATGGGGAGGCTGGACATCACCTGGGGAGCGAGTACAGGTGGGGCCGTGGCTGAGGGTCGAGGATGAGCCCATGCTGCCCAGCCAGTCAGATGGTGACAAGAAGGAGGTGCTCGCTGCTGTAGGGGGGAAAACCCAGATCGTGCGGGGTGTGGAAGCCAAGTGAAGATGGGGCTGCAGAGGGCAGGCTTCCACATGCCCGTGGCATCTAGAGATTGGATTAGAGGACACTGAGAACCAACGCTGGTTTGGGCAAAGTGGGGGATCCTGGAGAACTGGACAGGAGTGGGTCCGTGTGGGTTGGGGCAGGAGCCCAATTCCAGTGGGTTCGGGAGAGAATAGGCATGGGAGGAACCAGGGCAGGGGTGAAAAGGTGCTCTGGGTGGTATGCGCTGCCTGTAACTGCAAAGGGGCAGAGAGATGGGGCAGTGGCCAGAGGACTCGGGGTTAAGAAAGCACCTGCTTTCTTTTTTTTTTTTTTTTAATTTATTTATTTGTCAGAGAGAGAGGGAGAGAGAGAGAGAGAGCGAGCACAGGCAGACAGAGAGGCAGGCAGAGGCAGAGGGAGAAGCAGGCTCCCTGCCGAGCAAGGAGCCCGATGTGGGACTCGATCCCAGGACGCTGGGATCATGACCTGAGCCGAAGGCAGCCGCTTAACCAACTGAGCCACCCAGGCATCCCGAAAGCACCTGCTTTCTAAGATGGGAGCTATTGAAGTGCATTTGAATGCTGGGGAACGGTTGATACAGGAGACAGAAGATGTCCAATCAGCATCCTTGAGCGGGCGGCTAGTGATGGAGGCAACATTCTGGGTGGGGACCTGGAAAGTGACTCTGCCAAAAAGGACAGTTTACTGAATCACCAGTTCACTATAAACTACTTTCTGTTCAACATTTGCAAGCGGGACACCAGACCCTGCCATGTGGCGGGGTGTTATTGAACTTCAAGGGTAATTTTATCTGAAGATTTTATTTATTTATTTGTCAGAGAGAAAGAGCACAAGCAGGGGGAGCAGCAGGCAGAGGGAGAAGCAGGCTCCCCACTGAGCAGGGAGCCCTTTGCTGGACTTGGTCCCAGGACCCCGGGATCATGACTTGAGCCAAAGGCAGATGCTTAACCAACTGAGCCACCCAGGCACCCCAAGGGTATTTTTTTTTCTTTTTTGACATTTTGGTTTCATTTCAGTTGAAACTCATTTTGGTTTTGTTTTAGCTTTTGCTTCCCATGGGGCAGGTTTATCTCAGCTTTGTATGTAGCCTGGTTTGCAAATCCAGCTCAATCGCACGTCAGATTGGGTGTAATTCTCATTTTAGGCACGGAACATCTCTTACACGGTTAAAACATGTTAAAATTGTTATGTGATCGTGGTGGGTAACATAATCTGTCACTCAAGAGAATTTCAAAAGGCAAAACACAGTCATGAAAAGGGGTTCTTGATAGAAATCTGTCCTGTTGTTTGTAACGTCCCTGACTCTCCAGACCGACAGAATACTCCTTGCTGAAACACCCAGAAATTCTCATTTTAATATATAAAAATCCTCAGAACACACCAAACTTCGGGTTGCCCGCGACGAAACAGCTGCAGCCCAACGCGCGTCTACCCTGAGAAACCTGCGCTGAACTGAAACGAAATCCTCAGAGCACAGTCCTTCGCCCGTCCCAGAAGTCTCCAGAAGCGCTCTGCTAGTGGGACGGCTGCCACTGTCAGAGAAAGTCAAGACGAACACGTGTTTTGTTCTGGGGGTGATTAACTAGACGAATGTGGAAAATCTGGCCAGGAATTAGCCATGCAGCAAAAATGGTCATTTGAAGAATGGATTTGCAGTGAGTCAACATGGAGCTGGTGGGGCTGACCGCGGCAGGGCCCGGCACGGGCGTGGGGTTTCAGATTATCTTTAAAGCGTTCGGACACATTCTTCTCCATGGGCAACTTATTTCACTGTGCGATAAGGAAAGACATTCCAAGGAACCGAGACCAGATTTGAATTCGGTTGTTTGGAAAGAGTTGATAAGCACAGAAACAAGGTCCGGGCGCCAGTTAATGTCCCAGCACATTTCCCGGCCGAGGCCACTCGCCGTAGAGTGGAAGCAGGCTGCCGTGCCACCAGCACGCGCTCAGGCACGCGGTGGCGTTCCTGAGCACATGGCCTCGTGCCAGTGGTCAGGGTCCGCCCTTTGTCTTGCAACAAACACACTTACCTCCACTATCTGTTGGCACACCCCCAACCTTTTTTTTTCTTTTAATTTTCTTGCTTTGCAGTTTCACACTCTGACAAACTCATCCCTTCTTTCCTTCTTTAAAAAAGACACAACACAAAGCAGGGGCTACATTCAGTGGTTCTCACATTAATTCATATACGGTCATGTGTTCCGGTAAAATAAAAAGCATCATCTTTTGGTTCTTGTGGTTACAGTCCAGAGGTTAAGAACTTTCTAGACAGAATTTGACTTTATTCGTTGGTAAGGAGATGTCTTATCTTATTCCGCAGTGTTTCAGGTGGATGGACCCAAAAAAGAGAGCTAGTATGCTGAAGTTTAGAATTTGATTATTATCCTTAAAATCTGGGAAATGGAAAGCCATCTGATAACTCCATTTGTTTCCCTGTTTAGATCTTCTGGCAGTACGCATTCCCTTGAGTTTTTAATTTTATTTTACTTTTTAAAGATTTTATTTTTTTATTTGAAAGAAATAGCACAACCCAGGGGGAGAGGCAGAGAGAGAAGCAGACTCCCTGCAGAGCAAGGAGCCCTCCCTGGGGCTTGATCCCAGGACTCTGGGATCATCACCTGAGCCGAAGAACACTTAACCAACTGAGCCACCCTTTTCTTGAATTTTTAGGTTTCATGAGCATTCAAGTATGTTGGGACCCAACATACTAGGAATAGAGACAGGACTTTCAGGGGTCTTCACGCTTGTGCCATGGGGTTCCCTGCAAATTGTACTAACTAATTCCAAATGAAGCTGTGCACCAGAAGAAATTAGCTCCGTGTTTTTATTCAGAACCGCTTGCCTCTCTGCATCAATACATTTATTCAAAACTTTTTTGTTTCTGGTTTTAGTTCAGAATCAGTACGTGCTTGTTGTAACAAAAGAACCGAAACAGATCTCTAAATACGGTAACGCAGCCTTGCCTTCTCCATACCGCGCCCGCTGTGACACTCCGGAAGATTCTCTGGGTGCGCTTCCCCTTTCTGGAGAATCTCACATCAGCCTCATTTCTGATCTTTTTTTTTTTTTTTTTTTTTCCAGAAATGAGGCTGATTCTTAACTCATTGCTTCTTTCATTTATACCTGATTTCATAGCAGTTAAAACTCATAAGAATTGGGGGGGGGGGTTGTAAATACTCACTATCAGCCCAGCATACAAGTTTTCCATTTTAAATGTTTCCTTCCAGTTTTTAACTTGTCTGTGTACACAGTTGCAGTCTGTGCTGTCATTTAGGAAGGCTTGTTGCAAACCAGGCACTGTGCTAAGTGCTAACAGACCTGCAATTTCTCGGGCGAAGGAGAGGGAACAAGGAGAGGAGGGAGATCTTCCTCTCCTTTCCTAGATGAGGAAGGTGAATTTTGGGCCATGACTTGACCTACCTCGCACCCCACAGAGCAGGGACTCAAACCCTGGTTTGCATATACAAGCATAAAACTTGATGTTTCACCAGGCTGTTGCCGTTTGTTTAGATTTTTGTTTTGCCTTGTGAGACCTCGTAATCCAGACACCTGGGTGGCTCAGCCTGCAGAGCCTGGGACGCCTCACCTCAGGGTCGGAAATTCGAGCCCCACATTGAGCGTAGTGGAGATTACTTGAAAAGACAAACAAACAAAAAAACTTCCTTAGCATGTTTCCAGTTTTTACTAATTAATTTCCTCATTAAAAATATTGATGACAGGACTACCATGTGTGAGGTATGGGATCTCCTCACTACTGTAGGGCTGTGGCCACGGGGGGACCACATCATGCCCCCACACAAATATACGTGTCGGGCACATGGATTCTTTTGAGCGAAAGGCCATCAGGACCTGGCAGGTCCAGGAAAAGCTCTAACAGCAGAGCATGAGTGTACGGTCTCCCTCTTACTTTGTCTTCTCAAGAGAGAAGGCGTTGACCAAAATGAGCACAACAGACCTCACTACACCCCCATTTGCCCTACCTCCACTGGTTTCCTTTCCATAACTTGCCTCCCCAGCCCAGAAGCCACAGACCCTTACTTTTCATTAATATTTTCTTAAGGATTTTACTTATTTATTTGAGGGAAAGAAGAAGTAGAGGGAAGAGGCAGAGGGAGAGGGAGAAGCAGGCAGGGAGCCTCACTCGGGACTCGATCCCAGGACCCAGGATCAGGACCTGAGCCGAAGGCAGACGTTTAACCAACTGAGCCACCCAGGTGCCCCCCCCCCTTGGTTAATACTTAAACCCAAGTTCTAACCAGGCCTCTGGGCTCCTCATCCATCCCTGGATGCTTCCGTGTATACGTACGTGCAAGACGCACAGTCGGTAAACTTCTGTGTGTTTTTCTCTTGTGAACCTGTCTTTGGCCGGTGTCATTCGCAAGGCCCCAGGGAGACAACCTTCGACGTGCAAAGAGACTTCCTTCCTCGCCTTCACTACAGGCGGCCCCTGAGCCTTTGAAATGTGGTTTATCAGACTCAGAATGGGCTCAACCATAAGAATAAAGTGCACCCCAGATTTCAGACTGAGCATGACCAAAACAATGTAAAATACACCAGCGAGGTGTTCTAGATGGAGGACATACTGAAGTGAGACTACTTTGGAGACGTTGGGTTTTTTTTAAATGCAGCATTAAAAATTAAAAATTCATCTGACCTGTTTTTTTGAGTTCTTTTATTTTTATTATTTTTTTAAAGTTCTATGTATTTATTTGAGGAAGAGAGAGAGAGCTCAGAGAGGGAGAAGCAGACTCCACTCTGAGCAGGGAGCCAAACTAGGGACTCGATCCCAGGTGGGATCAGGACCTGAGCCGAAGGCAGAGGCTTAACCCACTGAGCCACCCAGGCGTTCCTCTTTGAATTCTTTCAAGTGTAGCTACCGGGAAACCGAAAACCAGGGACGCAGTGGGCATTGTGTTTCCTGTGGAGGGCACTGTCTGGCCTCTGACTGCTGTCACGTTTTTCTCCCCAGGGAAACGCCCGGGGCAGGTTGGCTGCGCTGACGGATGGGGGTGTCGGGCACATCACTGTAGACCCAGGACAGGACATGTGTCCCCACACTCTCTGGGAGAAACCGTTCGCCGGGCTGTAACCCTGAGCGCCACGTGTGAACGCACCAGCATCAGCGCCTTCTTGCCCACGGGGGGCTTCTTGCCTTTTTGGTTTGCTCTGGTTCGATGCAGTTCCAGAGAGAGGGAGAGTGAGTTTGCCGAGGACAATGTGGCGCGGCGGCGCGTCTGCAGGGCTGTGCGACCGTCTCCATCGGCCACGTCCTACTGTGAGCTCCCACTGTCCCATCTCTCCAACCCTGAGCGGTCCCCACCTACTGTCTGTCTGTAGATTTGCCGATTCTGGGCCGTTCCTTCAAATGCAAGCCTACCGACCACGTGTGGTCTGCACCGGCCGGCTCCCCGGCCCCGCGTGCTGCTCTTGAGGGTCACCGTGTCCTGTCGCGCCCTACGGCTGAGTGATGCTCTCTCGTGCGGAGAGACCCCGCTCTGGTCATCCATGGCCGTTGGGTGCTTTGCACCTTTTAGTTACCGTGAGCAGGGCTGCCATGAGCGCGCAGGGACAGGTTTGTTTGATGTTCTCAGTGATTTTGGATTTTAACATTTTAAAGAAAGAGAAGTGAGGAGCACATGCGCGTACACACACACACACACGCCCCTTGTCTGTGAGAGCTGGGATCCGAAATCAAGCAGCTGGGCCACAGACGGGCGATACCCGCGCACGTGCCCACTGATTCACGCCGTGTGTGCCAAGTGACCACCCACTGTCCGGCCCCCGGAGCACCCCCTCCAGTGGGAAGGGCCAAGAGAACCCTGCAGTGAGGCAAGGGCAATGCGATCTCACATGATGGTGGCCTCTGAGCAGGACCCAGCACAAGTTCTGGGGGGGTAGAAGGGGCGGGGGGGAGGGCGTGGCTTGTCCTGGGCGGTGGCTGGGGCTGGCCTCTGGGGGGAGGCGTGGATGCCTATAAGGAGACAGGAGCGTGCGTGCGCGTGTGCGTGGGTGTGTCTCTGTGTGCGTGTCTCCGTGTGGGTGTGTCCATGAGTGTGTCTCCATGTGTGTCTGTGTGCATGTGTCTCTGTGTGAGTCCATGAGTGTGTGTGTGTCTCTGTGTGAGTCCATGAGTGTGTGTGTGTGTGTGTGTGTGTGTGCCGGGAGAGAGCACTTCTCCTGGCGTGTCCTGAAGGGCCTTGTACACCTCGGGGAAAGAGGATGTTCTTGGCCCTACAGCAGTGGGGCCCCTCGAAGCCTGGTGCTGCCTGTGGGTGGGGTCCCAGGCAGAGCAGCAGGAGGGCTCAGAGGCCCTGGGGCTGCTGTCGTTTCTGGAGCAGAGAGGGGGGTCTGGGCCGTGAGCAGGGTGTGGAGGTGTGGTGGGGCAGTGGGGACACTGGGATCCCGGAGGTAATCAGCTGCCACCCCTCCCTGTCTGCAGGGGCCTGGGTGGCTGAAGAGGCCAAGCTGGCTGGAGAGAGAGTTCTGGAAACAAGCCTCACAGGGCACAGCCTTTCTGCTCAACCACCCACCTCCACCCTTTCCAGGGCACCTCCTCACCCCCATGCATTCCTCCTGCCTCGCTGAGGCGGGGGGCCCTTTCCCGACTGCCTCACGCTAATGTATTTATGTTTATGTCTGTTTCTCTCACTAAGATGGAAGTTTCCAGAATACAGGAAACTTGCCGTTTTTTGCTCCTGCTGTATTCGTATGTCTCCCAGAGTTCTTGGTGCACAGAGTTTCTCAATAATCCATCATGCGTGGCCAGGAAGCCCTCAAAAGATGGCCAGCGCAACATGTTGAAATAGTATTAGTTTGGATATCCTGGTTTAGGTGAAATACTTCATTAAAATTATTCTTACCTGTTTCTTTTTGTGCTTTTTTATTTTTTTAAGATTTTATTTATTTATTTGAGAGAGAGGGAGCAAGAGAAAGCATGCGAAAGGGGAAAGCGTGAGGGAGAACCAGACTCCCCGCTGAGCAGTGAGCCAACACTGGGCTGAGGGGAGCTCGGGACTCGATCCCAGGACTCTCACATCATGACCTGAGGGGAAGGCAGACACTTAACCAACTGAGCCACCAAGGCACCCCTCTTTTTACACGTTTTAATGTAACTGCCGGACAGTTTTAAAGTATGTACGTAGCGTGCATTGAGCGTGTCGCGTGCCACTGGAGGACCGGTGCAGGAACGCGTGGTGACTCTGACTCCAGGCTGCAGTTAGTGTCTTCAAGCAGGAGAGATGGTGCTCGCCCAGAGCGCAGCTGGCAGCACTGGGGAGCTTTTGATCGGCTCGGCTGGGGAGGGGAGTACAAGGAGCATCTAGAAGAGGGCTGGGGAGAGCCCAGACGTTCTGCACCAGCCCGGGGCAGCTGCCCCCCACGAAGAGCGACACAGCCTGGGACACAGCCGGCCGTCAGTGCCAGCGGCCCAGACGCAGAGCCACTCTGCTCTGTATAAGGGTGTGCTCTGCTTTTCCCATTAAATACACCTTGATACCATGTGTTCTTCAAAACACAACATTTATTTTTATTTTTTATTTGATTTATTTGAGAGAGAATGAGAATGAAAGAGAGAGAGCATGCTCATAGAGGCAGGGGAGAGGGAGCCCGCTGAGCAGGGAGCCCAACGTGGGGCCCGATCCCAGGACCCCGGGATCGTGACCTGAGCCGAAAGCAGATGCTTCACCAACCGAGCCACTTACGTGCCCCCACTACATTTATTTTTAAGGGAAGACTCTGCCTTTTCCTGATCGGGAACCCACAACATCTAAGCCCTCCGTGTTTGCACTGAGCACTCCCCAACCCTCACACCCGCCCCAGTTTCCCTTCACGGGAGCGCCCTTAGCAGGGGTCGCTGGGCACCAGAAGGGGGCTGGTGTGTGCTGGGTTCTGCTTTCCCTTTGATGGCTGGTGCGCAGTGCCCCAGGGAAGAGGCGGCCATCCAGCCTGTCCCCGCTGGCACTGCCAGCCTGGGGCAGCGCCCTGCACTGTGCACCATTCACGACCCTCCTAGCGTTGCTTGCCTCGTCTTTCTCAGTCTGATGGGAGCCACACCCTCTCATTTTCATTTTAACATCCAGTTTTTTGGATCCCAGATGAGGTGCTTTTCAACATTCAAGTTTCCCCCCTCCTCTGTTCCCTCTCTCTCTGAATGCATATCCTTGTTCTGCATTTTTATTTTAAGGGTTTTTTCCCCCCTTTTTTCCATCTCTTGGTACTCTGAAGACTTAGTGCTTAAGTATCTATGTTTTGAATGTACGTTTTGTGATGTTTTGACTCAGTCTTACTCATGATGGGCTTTTCCCTGCACGTAATTTTTCAGTGTTTGTGGAGACAGATCTATTAATGTCTTCTTTCATATCCACTGGCTTTGTTGGGTTGAATGGGACACTTCCCATCCCACAATTATGAACGTGTTTACTATGCTGTCTGGTGCTGAAATGAGCAAAGGAGCTCTCTACCTGCTCCAGACGCTTCCTGGTGTCCTTCAGCAAACAGCCTCTAAACACAAGATCTGGACCAAAAACAACACAAAGGAGGATTTTGTTGGAGGTGATCATTTCTGAGGGAAAAACTAAACCATCTCTGAAAACTAACTCTTACGATGCCAGCTTGGCCCCAGTTGCCAAATAAAACCGTAGGGCAGTCACCTACCATGGAATTCTCCCCAGATTGATGACCTCCGAATGCCAGGCATGAGTCCAAGTTCTATAGATGTTGACATCCAACTCAGGAAGGGAATGGTTTTCCCAGAAACAGCACAACATGGCCAGTATTCTGGGGACATCCATTTCTAAACCATAACAAGTTTGAATACTAGCCTTCTGTGTATAGATAATAGCCCTGTATCATGTTCGCAGCTCTGGTGTTCTCAGCGGGAAATCCTGTGTCCCCGTTTTGAGAAGAGTTGAGTGCTTGTTCCAAATGCCCATCATGGCCCGTGGTCCAGTTTTCCTTACGGATGAAGGATTTACATATTGGCACATCAAGGCAATCTTCTTTCAGGCGCATTTGTTGAACTAAGTACACAAACACCGGAATACTAAATAGTGAGTGTGTTTTCACTCTTACTCCTCTGTACCTAACTCTGCAAGTCCCTAAATACACGCATTCAAGGGAGTGTGGGCTTCTTCCCAACGACTGCCTCGTTTGATGAGGGGATGATTGCACAATCACGGCTTTAATGCAAGTCCCATAATCCTTCCAGCCTCCCACTAGACTGTCCCTGTCAAGGCCCTTCTGTGTGGAAATTCTTGAGTCCATCTGCTCGTAGATCCTCATAAAGAACTCGGTACGTATCGAAAGAGCTGTGTCATCTGCTGACCGGATTTCCCTTTGCTAAATCTAGCCTGACACTTGTCAGGAAAATTAACTGAAGACCAGAGATGGTGGAAGAGACCCATGAAGAAATGCCAGCAGGACACCGGAGAGGAAGGATGGAGAAGTAGTTGAGATGTGGACCTCAGGGAGATGGAGAGATGTGTCCATAGATGAAGTGTTACTGGAGCGCGGCCATGCTCACTTGTTACTCTCGCCTACATTTACTCTCACGCTCCAGTGGCAGAGGTGAGGAGTTGAGTCAGAGTCTGCATGGCCCACGGAGTATCTACTGTCAGCTCTTTACAGAGCTAGGCCCAGTCTACGTGTAGAGTCTAATGGTTCAGGACTGTGTGTGGGCCCAGCTTCAAGGACAATTCCACATTGACCCTTCCAACGTAGCTGGCACCCCCAAATTCCTCTACAAAGAAAAGCTGGGGTCACTGTGAGGGTGTGTAGGCTGTGATGAGGAGGTGGAGTTTTTTCTTAAGAATCGCATGAAAAGGGATCGGCAGGAAGTGTCCTGACCGTGTTTTCCTTTGAGAAGGAAGAATCCCTAGGGTTGTGTTTGCGGTGACCTGTAGGAGAGATCAATAGGGCAGGCGGATGGGAAACCGTTTCTGAGGCAGAATCAACAGGACTTGGGGATCGATGGGCTGGCTGGCTCTGGAGACGGGAAGTTCACGCCGACGCTCATGTTTTATCCAGGACACACGCAGGACAGTTTTGAGGTGTGGTGAGTGAAATAAGATAATCGTGTTATTTGGATTAGTTGTAACTCTTTCTTTGTTTCCTGGGAAATGTCCTGTTTACTGGGAAGTTCTAAGTTATATGCATGAACTGGACTATATTTCTGTTGGGCAGCACTGGTTTAAAGAGAATCATGACCCAACATTCTGACTGACCAGGTTTTTTGTAAATGACGGGACCGAATTTGAAATGTGTTGAATTCAAAGTGGTTTTTGTTTTTTAATAATTTTACGGAGGTGAAATTCAGGTATTGTAAAATTAGCTATTCCAAAGAACAATTCGGTGGCATTTAGTGTCACGATGTTGGGCGATCATCATCACCTCCACGTAGTTGCAAAGTCTTTTCATCACCCTGAAAGGAAACCCCCAGAACCGACTAAGCAGCCCGTCCCCATTGCCCCTTCCTGGCATCTGAGGGCATGAGGACCTTAGAAGCCGGTTGGAGATGGCGAGAGAAAAGAGGTGTCAGGAGGCAGATGTGAGTGTGGCAGGGAGAGTCTGGGGAGAGGGAGTATCTCAGGACTTAATGGGGAGAGAATATCCAGACACCTAGGGCGACACTGGAAGGTCCTTCGTATCTGATGGGAAATAATGGGGAAAACGTTGTCAACCTGATAAGGCCTTAATTGGGTTAATCAGCCCTGCAGCCCAGTGGTTCTCGTGCTGGCCAGGCCCCAGACACACCTGGAAGGTTCGTGAAAGTCACAAGCTCCCCGTGCTGCTGCTGCTGGACTGAGGGGCCACATTATGCACCACTGTATGCAGGTACTGGCTGGCCCAGTGCCGCTCAGCCTCCCCACATACTCCTTTCTCTCCATCCCCAGGGGGATTAGATTCTCCAAATCATGCTTTTGTCACTGGGGTAAGATTTTCAATCACAAGAAGCTGCTCTGAAATGAAGAGCCACAGTCAGGGGGAGGGGAGGCGTCAGTCCTGTGAGATCCTCCTCAACCCCCACCACGCAATTTTATTGTCAGCAACTCGGCTTTGTTCGAGCTGGTACCTGCAGGCTTACTCGTGGCCATGGCAACTGCTGCCTGGCGTGGGAGGGGAGGGAGCCATGGAACCGACTGGAATTTTCCAGGCTGTAGAGGTAAACAGGTATGGGTTAAAAAAAAAAAAAAAATCCCAGCATGTCGTTGTCGTGTCTGCATGCTTCTTGAAAGAGAGGACAGCAAATCTGATGACACTCATAGAGCACTGTTCCCTGAGGGGCAGGAGTCCGGGCAGTGGGCATTCGGTTCCCGCCGACCTCGCTCCTCTAGCTAATTGAATTATGGAAGGTAGACGTCAGAATGGTACCTACGAGCTGTAAATAAGCACAGAAAGATCATTCCCAACAACTGCCAGGCAGACCCTGTCTCAGGGAGAGGTGACTGACAGCATCCTTTTGTGCGTGCCTTCCGTGACGCAGCAGTCCTGTCCCTGCGATGCGCTCGTGTTGGAACTTGGGGCTTGGAGTCTTCCCTCACGTGGCTAGGCAGTGTGCTGTGGCGTGCGCGCGCTGTGCTTCACGCACCCTCTCTCGCTGGGGAAGAGCTGGGTTCCGCACCCCCAGCGCAGCTGTTCGCTCTTGCAAAGCAACATGAGGGAAGTTGGCGTACAACAAGCATTTGTCAGATCATCACTCTTGCTGTGTCCATTCTGGCATTTGTCTCCTTGCTCACAGATGGAGGGTTTCTCCAGGGTATGCGTCTGGGAACGGAACTAGCGGCTGCTACGGAATTCATCATTTCAAACTATCTGTACATTTCTAAGTCGCTTTCCAGATGGGTAGTTTGTTTTCTGGATTGCCCATTAAAAGGAAGGCCCACGAGGGCAGAGACGTGCTCTATCTTTGTTCTCCAAAGCCTTCAGAGTGTCCAGCAGATAGAAACTGCTCAATACAGTTTATAGATAAATATGCAGTATGTAAATAATGAACGAGTGGATTATTTTTGCAAAAAAAAAAAAGTGGTTTTGTGGCCCATATGTGAGCTTTTATCATTTTTCATGTAACATGCTTTCGTGACCTTAAATATTCTTTTAAAAACAGCAGTTGTTTTTAGAGACTTGACTCTGGACATCCTTGGGGATATGTTTCATGAACTTGCTTTTCGTTTCTTGCATTCGTAGGCAGCGTTGTTATAACCCCATGTAGGTGAGTGGCTGCTGTGTGGGTTCAAATGGGCAGGAGCAGATTCCCAGACGTGAAATTATTGGATCAAAGGACATGTGCATTTTAAACTTTTGCAACCATGGCCAAAATGTTTGTCAGAAAGGCTGAGCCACGGTGTTCTCCCACAGCCGGCTGTGACGACGTCCGTTCCCTCACCCTCTTGTCAACCTTGGGTGATAGCAAGTCTCATGTCTTCGACCCCCTGCTAGGGGAAATGACATCTCATTTTGGATTCAGAGTCTGGGTTTTGGAACACAGGTGTTAGATCTAGGTTTTGTGAGACCCAAAGCTTCACAATTTGGGGGACCCTCTTTGAGGAAAAGACTACAAAATGACAAATATGAATACTTGGTACAGATGTGATGATTTATGTAGAATCCACAGAAACCACAGCAAACCCTTCACATCAGCACCTCATGCTGCCCAAATTACTATAATGTACCACAAACTTAAAAAATGACTTAAAGGGGCACCTGGGTGGCTCAGTAGGTTAAAGCCTCTGCTTTTGGCTCGGGTCATGATCCCGGGGTCCTGGGTTCGAGCCCCGCGTCGGGCTCTCTGCTCAGCGGGGAGCCTGCTTCCCCTCCTCACTCTCTGCCTGCCTCTCTGCCTACTTGTGATCTCTGTCTGTCAAATAAATAAATAAAATCTTTAAAAAAATGACTTAAAGTGTTTTCTTAATTAGCTGATTGATATATCTCTGTAATACTTTTTCTCCTATGTGGGTTTTGTTTTGTTTTATTTTTATTTTGACTGCACACTCATGTGTTACTTCCTCTTCTGAAAACAATTTTGTTAACAGAATTTTTCTTAGAAAAATGTAGTCTTTGGTCTAGGATGATTATGAAGACCGTACGGGACACCTGCAGTGGTCAGAGGCAGAGACAGAGTGAAACGGTGACCCTGGGGTGGAGGCCGAGGGAATGGGGAGTTAGTGTTTCAAGGGGACGGAGTTTTAGTTTTGCAAGATGAGAAAGTTGCAACAGTGAACGCCTTACTACGGATGCGCACACTAAACAATTTTATGTTATGTATATTGCACCAGTTAATTTAAACAAAAGTGAGATGAACCTAAAGAGAGAACGTGTCCCCATTGCAGGACGCGGAGGCGGGCGTCAGTGACCTCAGAGCAGAAGCAGCCGCTCTTTTTCTGCTGAGATGAAGGGAGCGAGTGGCATATGGCACATTCCTGCCGATTTATCAGTGTTTGTGAAGAGAATTGTTCAAATTTCACAACAGCTGCACTGCCACATACTGACCAAGAATGTCGTTCATGGTGCATTACAGTCATTTAGAATTTGTTTCACTTTACTGGAAAACATCTCGGATGGGTGGTTTTCAGGACCCAGAAAAGACGCCCCCCCTCCCCCAACCCTCCAAAATCTCTCATGGATTTTTACATTATGACAAACCAAGTAAATCCCCTTCCCATCAGGTGCCCCACATGCCGGCAGAGCCCTGAAGCTGGAGGCGCACTCAACATCCCACTTCGAGCATCTGGTCTGCCACTTCCTTCCCTGAACGTTCCCGATTATTTTAGTGCCTTCTTTATATACGGTTTTGTTTAAATAAGGCACATTTGTTTTCTCACTTTGACATTTTCCCCCTCAAAGTGTGCATGAGCGTAGTAATAACTCCCAGGCAGTCTCGGTTAGCGCGAGAACACATGCTCCTCCTTTCGGGGCTGGTGCCTCTTTTTTTTTTTTTTTAAGATTTTATTTGTTTATTTGAGAGAGAGGCAGTGAGAGAGCATGAGCGAGGAGAAGGTCAGAGGGAGAAGCAGACTCCCCGTGGAGCTGGGAGCCCGATGCGGGACTCGATCCCGGGTCTCCGGGATCATGACCTGAGCCGAAGGCAGTCGTCCAACCAACTGAGCCACCCAGGCGTCCCTGGTGCCTCTTTATTTGAGTAACGTACCGTCTGAGCAGACACGGGCTCTGTGCTGCAGGAAAACCTCCATCACCTGCCTACACCCACCCGGTTTGGGGACCTACTCGACGCAAGTGTCGCTGTCCCAGTCGAAAATCTTTCACAAACAAAACAGCGACAGGAAGGCTGGAGCGCTCAGGAGGACTAGGTCATATTGTCATCACACGTTCAGTGGCGTCTTCGCAAATACCCCGGGCTCACACTTTGGGGGAGAAACAACAAAAACCAGTTTTTCTACAGTGTTGAATATTGCTTATCGCCACAGAGCACAACGAAAGCTCGCGGTCCTTATTAAACACGGCAAATGAAACGAAGCTAGTGCCCGCCTCTTTGCAGGTTTTTGGGGGGTTTTTTGGTGACCTGAAAGTTGTGTTGTTTTTTTTTTAATTTGCTATTGTTTCCATGTTTCTTTCTGCTTTTAATTTCCTATTTGGAAGAGGCCTGGTTCTTGTAACGAGAAAAAAAATGCCTTATGCAGTTGTTTTCACAACCCGCATCTTTTTGGCTGTCATGATTCTTTTTCTTATCGTTACAATTCTAACAGTGTTTTTAGTTACTTTCCGATTCCGAAGCCCCTGCCAGCCTTCTTTCTTTCAGACTAGGGTTTGGCGCCCGCCAGCATACTTCCTTTTTTGGCACGTTTGAAATCTGATGTGATCGATAAAGCAACATCTACAAGTTTGATCTGAATTCAGTCGTACACGAGAGCGGCTGCCGTGCTTTCTAAAGTTGCTGCTGTGGCGTGCTGGGAGCCGCAGAACAACCGGCGGAGAACGGCTTCCCGTCGCGACGGACGGGTCGACGGGCTGATGGCTGTGGGTGGGAATCCTGTCATCGAGCCGTCTGCCTCTGCGGTAACTCCTCTGTCCTGGAGGGAATGTGATGTGACATTTTGCCTGGAGACACAGATGCCCCAGACACACATGGACGCGTCTTCACGACCGGCCTCCTGTGCTGCTTGTCCTGCCCAAGTGCATCGAGATTCTGCTAAAACCATATGCTTTTCCAAGACGTCCTCACGTAAACCTTGGCCCGATATGCTCACTGCTGATGGGGAAGAATTTGTGTCTTGACGAGGCATTCGTGATTCGTGTACAGGTCCTCCACGTACAGACTGCACACTTCTCGTGTTTGGAAAGATTTTCCAGGCCATCTTCTGCTTTGTACATTTCAAACCTTATCTCTTCCCCCACAGTTCTCATAATTCTGGTCCCTGCATAGGACATGTTCGTAGTGTGATAAGCACCTTTGTAATCGATGTGGGGTTAGCGCGGCATGGTGTTTCTGGAGTGATTTTTAGCCCAGAGTAGCTACTAAAAACTTTATAGTTATTGATAGATGTGTATATATTATTATATATGATACTGTAAATATTACTATATGAAGTTACACAGATATGACCTTGTAATAACTAACAACAAATAGGGTTGCCAGATAAAATTTGAATTTCAAATAAGCAGTGACCACCTTTTCCGTATAGGTACGTACTATACTAATGTCTTAAATATTCCATCGGACAGATTTATACTAAAAGTTATGTATGGTTTATCTGAAATCCAAATTTAACTGGGTATCCTACATTTCTACTTGCTAAATCTTGCAAACCTGTACATGCATATATTCCACAAAATCTGCCACCTGCTCAACTTGCCTTTAGCTGGGTCCTGAAAATTCCCGTCACCACGTCAGTATGGTCAAATGTAAGGTTTTGTTGTTGTTGTTGTTGTTGTTGTTGTTGTTGTTTTAAGGGATGAGATATCAAAGTAGAAACAGATTGGTGATTTCAACCAATTACCTTTAAAATAGCTCACTTTTGGGGCGCCTGGGTGACTCAGATGGTTACGCGTCTGCCTTCGGCTCAGGCCATGATCTCCAGGTCCAGAGATGGAGCCCCGCATCGGGCTCTCTGCTCAGCAGGGAGCCTGCTTCTCCCTCTTCCTTTGCCTCTTCCCCTGCTTGTGCTCTCTCTCTCTTTCTCAAATTGAATTTATAAAATCTTAAAGTAAAATAAAATATCTCACTTTTGTAAACTTTACACCTTGCTAGACTGTTGAAAGGGGCAAGTAAGGAAGCTTGAAGTTTAACCTTCACAGGAAATCAACAACTGTGAACAGACATTTTGAGTTCCTCCCGCCGACTTTGTTTTCTGTTTTGGTTTTTGTGGTGAGTTAAATAATGCCCCACCAAACTCACATCCACCCAGGACCTTAGAACGTGAACTTTTTTGGAAGTAGGGTCTTTGTAGATGTCATTAACTAAGTATCTTGAGATGAAACGATCCTGGATTTCGGGTGGGCCCTAAACCCAAAGACTGGTGCCCTCAGAAGAGAGAGATTTAGACACACGGAGACAGAGGAGATGATGTGAAGAGGGGTCCGAGAGCCCTGTCCGGCTGACGCCTTGGTCTTGGGCTCCTGACCTCCAGATGCTGAGAGAATCCGCCTGTTACTCTGAATGACCCGGTGTGTGTTCCTCGCTTACAGCAGCCCTGAAGGCCAAGACCGATGCAGCCGTTTCTTATAAACCTGTGAGAGGAGATGCCGTCACTAGTGAGCGCTCATAGGACTGGACCGCCCTGTGTGTTGGAAGAAGTTTCGCCCAGTCGCTCAGATAGTTCCCGTGGTGGGTGCGTCCGGGGGCAGGGGCCGCCGTAGCAAAACCCCGCAGGCTGGGGCCGAAACAAGGGAAATGGACTCCCCAGTTCTGGGGGCTGGAAGTCTGAGGTCAGGATGTCGGCAAGGCTGGTGTCTCCTAAGGACAGTGAGGGAAGGGTCTGTGCCAGGCCCCTCCCCTCGGCTTGTGGGTGACCGCCGTCCCCTCTCCTGTGACCGCCGTCCCCCTGCGTGGCCCGTGTGTGTGCAGACCCTCCTCTTCTTACAAGGACACCAGATAGGATGTGTAGGGACCCACTCTGAGGACCTCGGCTTAACTTAATAACCCTGTAAAGGCCCTGTCTCCACATACGGTCGCGTTCTGAAGTACTGGACGTTTGGACTTTGATGTTAATTTTTTGGTAGGGAGGGGTTGGGGGGATACACGATATAACCTGGAGCAGGGGGATTTTCAGTTTTATGTTGTCGGATTGAAGACAGGTTTTTCTTAGGTCTGTTGGCTTTTCCACTGGGTTTAGTGAGGTCTCCTCCATCCCATGATTTTTTTTTTTTTTAGATCTTATTTATTTACTTGACAGAGAGGAAGAGAGCACAAGTAGGGGGAGTGGCAGAGGGAGAGGGAGACAGAGGCTCCCCACCAAGAAGGGAGAGCAGGGAGCCCGATGCGGGAGTCGATCCCAATACCCTGGGATCATGACCTGAGCCAAGGGCAGACGCTTAACTGCCTGAGCCCCCAGACGCCTCCTCTTCCATCCCATGATTATAAAACCATTTACCGATGCTTTCTAGTGCTGTGTTCCCCAAACATTGCCTTGCCACCCCTCATTCCACCCGGCAGAGCTCCGAGCGCCAGGAGCTAAAGGTGGGGGTTGAGGGGGAGGGCTTGCAGCCCTGAAGGGAAATGAGGCTCAGATGGGAAGGGAAGCCACCATCCTGAGAAGAAGCCATGAGAAAGTCCACCCTCGGCCCAGGTACCGCGTAGAGCCACCCACCCCGGAATCTCCCCCCAGTTCATGATCCGATGCCGGACTAGAGTGCGACAGTGCACATGTCCCGCCTCAGTCAGGAAGGGCCTGGTGCTCCCGGGTACAGCTCAGCCTCTGTTCTGATGTCCATCTCTAACCCTCATCAGATCTAACCCCAGGCGTCCCAGAGCAGGCCAGATCTCTGGGCCCTCTTGGCCGTGAGCTCTTCTGATGGCAGTTTGAGTGGGCTGTGGGGCTTGGCCTTCCACAGTCCCTTGTGCGTGCGCATTTTAGGTCCTCATGTGGCACGGTAACCTGTTCACGATATGCCTGTTGGACCAAGCCTGGTAATACTTTAAAATCAACAGTGAGAATTCTACTTTAATTATACTTTTTAAATGTGTAAATGTTCACGCATATATATTCAAATTTCTCTGGTGCTTGCCTTGGTTTGGGTTTTGCATTCGGCCGGGTAAGGATTTCCTTGCCGCACTGAGGTAGATCTGCTGGTGGGAGAAGGAGAATCCTGGGGGCCAGGGGGCCAGGGCAGGATCATTTCACTCCCAGGGCAGCAGTGGCTGGTTGAGGCATGTTTGAGGGTGGTGATGGCTGTGCCCTCACCTGGCACTGCCACACTTGAAAATGTAGGTCTTGTTACTCATGTATGGGAAAGCAAACACATCCTTCTGGTTTCCCCAGGCGCAAAAGGCCAGGGAGAGAGAATAACATTTATTGAGCACTTACTGTGTGCTAATCATTTTGCAAGCCCTCAGTGGCTCAGGTGAGTCTTAGAATCACCCTAATGAGTGGGCTGCTCTAACAAGAAAGGTGTGATGTGAGTGTCCCCAACCCAGAGCCAACACATAGTAGTTGTGCAATTAATGTGAATCATATTGGCAATCTTACAGTTTTTCTCTTAAGTAATAGATTCCAGAGGCAGGACTCTGACCTGTGAGGCCCTGCAGCCCCCTGCCTTGCATCCTCTCCATCCTCAGCTCTGGTTTTTCTCTGAAGCTGACTTCCTGTCAGCTGGCTTGCCCTTGAAACATTGTCCTGCCTCAGGCCCTTTGCACTGTGCTCTGTGCGTGCACATTGCTCTGTGCCCTCATGGCTTTCTCCTTTTGTCAATATCACCCCTTGGTTCTGCCACCCTACAGATATTCCCTGATTTCCTAATCGTCACACTTCATGTCACTGTCTTCCCATGACCCCCAATTTAGTGTTCATCTTAGGGACTCATCAACCCAACATCATTTTATGTTTCTGTTTATAGCCCACCTTCTCTGCCAGAATGGCCGTTCTAAGAGATCAAAGACTTCTCTTTGTGGCTTCAGCAAATTGCCTGAGAGAGACTCTGTGGAAACTCGTGTAGCAAATAAGGAAAAAAATGAAACTTTCGAAATGAATCCGTGTCTCTCCAGGGCCAAGGCTCTGCCTGTTTTGGATGTTTTTGGAATTCCTGCCCTTAGCACTGAGTCTGGCAAATAAGAGGAACTCAGTTCCTTTTATCACATGAGCAAATGCATGAATGTATGAAATGTGGGATAGATAGTTCATATCACTGGAGCTTTGGGGAGCTTAGGATTTCTTTTTGTTGTTGTTGTTTTAAAGTTCTTATTTAAATTCCAGTTAGTTGACACACAGTGTAGTATTAGTTTCAGGCATGAAATATAGTGATTCAGCACATCCATACATCACCCAGTGCTCATCACAAGGGAGACTTATGATTTCTAACACCCCAGGGAAGCCAATTTTGTTTTCTTTCGCACAGACCCTGTCGGATGATGCTGTTTTTCATGCACAAATGCTGTGCGGGAGGCAGCGATGGGGGCTTGTCTGCTTGGCCTTCTCCTCCTCTGCCCCATCCCCCAGCCAGGCTGTTTTGTTTTCCTTGCTTTGCTCTGATCCTCCCAGAGCATTGATGCCTCACTTCCAGGCTGTTGCCATGGAAACCAGAGCCAGTGTGGGCAGGGGAGCCAGGCTGTATGGATGCAGAAAGAGTCGTGGAATCTGGAAATTTCCAAGCTCCAAAGGTGAACGTATGTGGGTTCAGAAACGTCACAGCACACTCCAGACCAGGCTTCTCCAACATGGTAGCCACTAGCGAGTCCAAATCGAGATGTGCTGTCATTGCAAAATACATGCTAGATTTCCAGGAGTTAGTGCAAAAAAAATTTTTTTATATACCTCATTAAAATTTTCTGTATTGATTAATTTCACCCATTTTATTATTTTTGCTTTTAAAAAATAGAAGTGGTAAAAAATTAAAGTGCTTACTAGGAAATGTAGTTACAAGTTGGCTGGAATATTTCTGTTTCGATTGGATAATGCTCTTCTAGGGTACATGCAAGTGAATGAATGAGTGAATGAATAACCTCTGGTCAAAACTGGGATTATTACTTACAGACCATTTTCTATCCTGCTTTCCTTCTCAATGTATTTCTTTTTTTTTTTTTAAGATTTTATGTATTTATTTGACAGATCACAAGTAGACAGAGAGGCAGGCAGAGAGAGAGGGGGAAGCAGGCTCCCTGCTGAGCAGAGAGCCCAATGTGGGGCTTGATCCCAGGACCCTGAGACCATGATCCGAACTGAAAGCAGAGGCTTAAGCCACCCAGGCACCCCTCAATGTATTTCTTAAATCGTTAGTTAAATATCCTAGTTGAAGGGTATATAGACCTAAGCTTCAGTAGTGAATTAAATTGGGAGTTAAGTAAAAGTCATCAGCCCAGGCATTAAAATACCATTTATGTTTTTTTATTTTTTATTTTTATTTTTTTAAAGATTTTATTTATTTATTTGAGAGAGAGGCAGTGAGAGAGAACATGAGCGAGGAGAAGGTCAGAGGGAGAAGGAGACTCCCCGTGGAGCTGGGAGCCTGATGTGGGACTCGATCCCGGGACTCCGGGATCATGACCTGAGCCGAAGGCAGTCGTCCAGCCAACTGAGCCACCCAGGCGTCCCCCATTTATGTTTTTTTAAAGGAGCCACCTTTTCCTGATGGTAAAATGCCACATCATTACTGCAGGTGACGCCTTTGTGTGTCTCCTCTACATATGGATTTCTCATATCTGACTCTTGTTCCCAATGTCACAGTGGCCCCTGTGGAGACTGGCCACCCCTCCTGATTTCCACACCGAGCAGCGTCCCAGAAACTGCATCCACGCTTGTCTTGTCGCTCTGATGGCTCTTGCTGAAGTATCTCCGAGGACGCCCTGCCTCCCAGGTTGCTTCTGGCCTCACCCGAAGGGGCGCGTCCCTCCCCCTCTTGCTAACTCCCGGGGCCATGGCTCTGTTCATCTTCATCAAGGCAATGACCCTTAGTTTTGGTCTGGGTGTCCGCGTTTTTTCCCGTTTTGTTTTGATTGCAGTAGAATACACACATGTAGCACAGAAGGTACCATCTTAGCCGATTTGAAGCACACGATTTGGGGACATGAAGCCCATTGACACTCCGCGACCATCAGCACCATCCGCACCATCCATCCCCAGAACTCATCCCAGAATTCTTTCCTCTTGCAAAACTGAAGCTCAGGACCCATGAAACGTTCAGGCCCCACGCCCCCTTCCCCAGCCCCCCCACGACAACCTCCGTACCTGCCCTCTCTCTGTGATTTGGGCCCCTCTAGATAGCACACGTAAATGGGATCATGCAGTCTTTGTCTTTTCGCGACCGGTTTAGTTCATGCGCCGTGACGTCTCCGAGTGTGTATCTGCCACTTTGGGCCGATCCCCACATCGGGCAACGGACAGACACTTGGTTGGCGTCCCCCTTTCGGCAGCTGGTGTGAATACGGACAGACTCAAGTTCTGCAGCACAAGGAGGTTGGAGGCCCTTTTCTCAAAGTTTTCTCAAAACCTTAGCATTTTCTCTGCCATGAAAGGTCTGTTGCAGCCCCTTTCTGCTTCCCTAATTTGACATTCAGCTTTTCCATGTGGACCCATGGGCACTTTTGGGTATTATCACTAGAATTCCTTCGATTTTATGTGATGCGGTGATTTCACATTGGTTGGTTAGTGTGATAGGGGTTTCATGGTCTTACATTTTTAATGTTTATGTGATAAGGTTTAATTAATACTCTCTTTTTGTGTTTGGACTCTCTTGAATGAGGCATCCCCCATCCCACAGTTGCAAAAATGGTCTGAATTGCACTGAGCTCAGAAAAGAACTCTCTCTGTGCGCAGACCCTGGCCTCCTCCCTGTGCCCAGAAACCCTGGTCCTCATTAAGGCCCCAGACCTCGGTGTTACAGGAGGGATCGGGGCCAGATCTGAAATCAGTTAAGAGACACATGTCTAATTGGAAACTTGTGGTCCTGGAAAAGAAGTAGTTTGGATGTTGCTTCCTGGCCCAATCGTCAGATTGTATTTTAGTTCAAGGACTCACCGTGGTTCATTAGCTCAGTGCTCGGCTGGAAACCAAACAATACATACATTTCCTCCCTAGCAGGAAGCGGTTGGATTTCTTGGAAACAACTCAACATTGACCTCTGTTCCGAAGACGTGGGTTTCTAAATCATGAAAATATTTAACACTAGCTATCCTTTCCCCAGACCCTATCCTTCTAGGTTCTTCTTTCTTAGTTTCTCTCTCAGCCAGGCCTCATCCTCTTCTGATGGACCGAGTGCCTGGCCCCAGACTGGTGCTTGTGTGTGCACACTGCTGATTTTTCTACACAATAACCATCTGGTGCCAGATATGCTTGGTTAAACCGCATTACACAGAGCACTGAAGTCACAGCCGTGTCAACGAGAAGAATTCCACTGATTCCTCTGTGTACACACACGCGTAAACGTATGCACATATGTTCAAAGAAATCATTTGCACTTTCCTAAAGACAGCTTGTGAGAGTCAAAGCGGCATGCAGATGGACCTCAGCGGCAGGGCCCAGAGGCAGCCTCTCCCCGACTGGGGTGCATCCTCCACCTGGCCAAGCACAGCCTCTGTAGAAGTTCTGGAGTACCCCTAGCCTGTAGGTCCTGGGAGGGAGCCGGGTCTTTGCGGACAGAACAAAGGGAATCCATCAAAGTGATTTAAGCGGGGGACAGATGCCTACTTTCCTCCGGGGCCTGTTATGTCTTGGGGCAGGGAAGAGGCAGGAAGTATTTCTGTTTATTACCAATAAATATTAATATTTATGTAGCCATGTATATCCGTACAAATACATGTATTTATTATATGAGTGTATTACATACGTATTACATGTACAAAGCCAATAGTTGGTCAAAGAGCCTGACACTGTCAGGGCTCCAGACTTCAATGATGGAATTTTCTTCCCTCGCCAGACAGCGCAGTGAAAAACACTGGTTATATTTTGCTACATTTTCCATTCTTTTTTTTCTGTGTCCATCTACGCATACAGTTTTATGTGAAATTGGCATGATTCTTTGCAGCCTAACATCTTTTTTATGTAATGCATGTCATGAAATATGCTTTAAAATGCGACTTTATTTTGAGAGAGAAGGGCCTGACTCTTTGTCCCCCCGCCTTTTATATTATATAATTTTATTTTATTATTGTGAGAACACTTAACATGAGATCTACCTTCTTCTTGCATTTGTAAGTGCACAACACAGTACTGCGAACTACAAGCTTCTTCTTGCTTGGCTGAAATGGGCTGTTTGCTTCTGATTAGAAAAATGCTCCGTGCTCATCCTGGTGGGGATATTTTATAGACCCGACTGCAATTTGTTATTTTAGAAACAAGGCTGCCCTCATCTCCAATATTATGCATGTTCCTGGCACATTTGGGCCTGCTTCTATTGAGGATAAATTCCTAGATACGGAATCGAGGAGTGGGTCAAGGAAATGAAATTTGGTACGAATTGACAAATTACTCACCACCTCCTGACAGGTGAGGCCAAGGATCTGGTCTGTTTGAGGGAGAAGGGTCTTGAAGGCTAAGAATGGGAGCATCGAAGCCAAGGCGGAGGCCGGTCCAGATGGCAGTAGGCTAGACCCAGGCAGCTGCCGACCTTGACCAGTGACCTGTGGGAGGGGACAAAGCTTTAAGTGGAACTAGACCTAGGGTCAGCTGGGAGGGCGGGCATCTGTTCCCCAGTTCCCTGGAGCCCTCACTCAAGTGACCCCACGTCCCGGTGAGGCCTCCGGCCAGCATCCCATCCTAGGATGTCCCCTGATACATGAGATGATCATATGGCCAGTGTCCAAATACATCCAATTAAACAATTAGGTGAGAGAACTTTGAATCTGGCCAACACCAACGCAGGTCTGGGGGTTTCCATGTCTAAACCATAAAAATATCCTGTTTTAAGTTTTTTTATATATATTTTTAAATTTATTTGAAAGAGAGAGAGAGAGGGTGTGTGTGCTAGCAAGAGAGGGAAAACAAGCCAGGGGAGAGGGAGAGGGAGAAGCAGGCTTCCTGCTGAGCAGGGAGACTGATGTGGGACTCGATCCCAGGACCCTGAGATCACAACCCCAGCCAAAGGCAGACATGTATCGACTGAGCCACCCAGACAACCCTAAACTTTTTTATTAGAAAAATTTTGAGTCCTGAGGCACCTGGGTGGCTCATTCAGTTCATTGTCTGCCTTCGGCTCAGGTCATGATCCCAGGGTCCTAGGATGGAGCCCCACATCGGGTTCCCTGCTTAGCGGAGAGCCTGCTTCTCCCTCTCCCTCTGTGATTTCTCTCATTCTGTCTCTCAAATAAATAAATAAAAATCTTTAAAAAAAGAAAAAGAAAAAATTTGAGTCTTATAGCAGCAGAAGAGTACAGTGAGCACCCATGTATCTGTTCCACACCCGGCTCCAACATCTCCTGCCCCACGTGATGCATGTGCGATGCAGCCACAGATGCGTATGTCTCGAGCTTCATCATTTCACCCAGGCATCGCTGCCTCTCCTCCCGATGATAATCAGCTGCATCTCCAGAGACCACGAACATCCCCCCCCTGTCACCCTGACACCATTTCCTCACCTATGAAATGGAGCCGCGCCCTTTGTGAATGAATGAATGAGGCGAAGACATTTCACGTTATTCTCCATCGTTAAGAGACCACCTATCCGGGTGCTGGCTTTTACTTAGTTCTTACTTGGAGATAATTATCGATTCACATGCAGATTCCCCTGGTGGTGACATCGTGCAAAACTGTATCACAACCGGGACGCCTGGGTGGCTCAGTTGGTTGGACGACTGCCTTCGGCTCAGGTCATGATCCCGGAGACCCGGGATCGAGTCCCGCATCGGGCTCCCGGCTCCACGGGGAGTTTGCTTCTCCCTCTGACCTTCTCCTCGCTCATGCTCTCTCACTGCCTCTCTCTCAAATAAATAAATAAAATCTTAAAAAAACAAAAACGAACCTATCACAACCATGATACTGGCGTGGGCGCACCCCACCCATCTTACTCAGATTTCCTCACGCTTGCGTGTGTATGCGTGCACTCGCGTGCACACGTACTAGGTCATGGGCAGTTCATCACACATGTGGGCTCACGCGTTTCCTTCCTCCTGGGGGATTTGGTCGCAGTTAACTTCTGCCTGTGTTTGCCCAGCGGCTCCGGCGGCCCTGGAAGAAGCGACCCTTCCTCCGCTGGATTGCTTTTGCACCTTTGTCAAAAATCGGTTGGGATCCAGACCGTGGACTATTATTCAGTGCTGAGTAGAAATGAGCTGTCAAGCCACGAAAAGACGTGGAGGACGCTTGCGTGTCTGTTATAAGTGAAAGAAGCCGCTCCGTGTGACGTTCTGGGAAACGTGCAGCTGTGGGACAGTGAGCAGATGAGTGGTTGCCAGGAACTGGGGCAAGAGGAATGCAAAGGTCAGGCACTCAGCATTTTTAGGGCAGTGGGACTGCCCCGTATGACCCTGCCGTGGTGGGTACCGGTCCTCACACATTTGTCCAAGCCCAGAGAATGTGGAACAGCAAGGATGAGCCCTACTGTGCACTGTGGACTGTGGGCGACAGTGATGTAAGTGTGGGTTCACCGACTGCACCAATGGCCTCCGGTGGGGGTGCTGATGGTGGGGAGGGGGCTGTGTATGTGTCAGCGCAGGGGGTGTCCCCGAACTCTCTGCTCCTCCTCCTCAAGTTTGCTGTGAACCTAAAACGCTCCAAAGATACGATGCTCTTAGAAAACCAACTGGGCATATTTTGAGGCGGGGGGGGTCTTTTCTTCATTTTTTAAAAGTAGGCTTTCCTTTTGACTTCTTTTTCTCTTATCTGCTACTTGAAAGTTGTGGTTCTCAAAGTATGTTCTTTAGGCCAGCAGCCTTGGTATCACTTGGGAACTTGTCAGAAATACGTGTTCTCTGGCCCCATCCCATACCTATTGATTCAGAAATTCTGGAACTGGAGCCCATCACTTTCAGCTCTAACGAGCCCCCTAACCTCTAACGAGGTTCTGATGTCCATCAGGTTTGAGAGCCACTGTTCTAGATGAGAGCCTTCCCCTACTGGGATTCTTCACGTGAACCATGTGACTAGGAAAGTGGCATTGCTCACACTCACTGCCTCTCAATGTCAAGGATGCTACGACTTGGAAACCATTCCAGGCGCAGAGGAGAAAGGTCTGTTGGTCATATCCGGTGGATGCCGTAGGACATTGGGTCAGAGAGTCGGGGAGGAGAACAAAGCAAAGGAGAATCCCCACGGGGTAGGCAGAGAGGTGTGCTGGAGAGAAGGCTCGCTTTGCTGTCGACAAAGAGATCGACTTTAAAATTTGTGGATGTGGAGGTCCAAGTACACCGGTATGGAACGTGGGTGGGATTCAGGAGGGAGATCTGGGCTGGGGTAGAGACGTGTGGTCTCCAGGAGGAGCAGAGCCAGGGAGAAGATGGCACCGCTCAGCCAAAGTGAAGAGGGGAGAGCCGAGCAGTTGTCCAAGTGGCGAGGAACTCAACAAGAAGGGCTTTCCCACCCGCGAGGAAGGTGTGACATGCTCAGGGCACTATTATTAACCCGAAGTCACTGCTCAAACTGTACAGGGCCCACGAAGCACCTGGAAATTGGCCGAAATGTAGCTTCTGACTCAGCGGGTGTGTTTGCCCGCTCTGACTGCCATCACGAAACACTGCAAACTGGGGGCTTAAGCAACAGACATGAAGTTTCTCCGGGTTCCAGAGGCTGGAGGTCCAAGCAGAGGTGGCCTTCCAGCAGGATTGTTCTCTGCTGAGCCCTTGGCCCTTGCCTTGCAGGTTAGGGGCCCACCCTTATGATCTTGTTTAAACTTATCACCTCCTTATAGGGCCTATTGCCAAAGACAGTCACACTTGCGGTAAGAGCTCAACAGATGAATTTCGGGGGACACAACTCGGTTCACCACAGTAAGTCTGGGGTGGGGGAGCTGCTGAGGTCCTCCATTTCTACAAAGGGGAGTTCCCATACTGCTGGTGTGTGGAACACAACTGAGAGGCAAGCGTGAGATGGATCATTCCCAAAGTATTACAGGTGGACCCGCTAAGCGTCCCTGGGGACCTGTTAGAAATGCAGATTCTTGGGGACCACCCAGGTGTATGGCACCGGAAGACCAGGCGATCCTGAGGCCCCCTCCAGCCTGGTGTTGCCCACCCTCCCCACTCATCCGGCTTTAGTCATGATTTTCTCCAGGCAGAGGGCATTTGCAGGCAGTGAGAAGCTGAAAATGAGGCTGCAGTACCCCAGTTTGGAAGACATTGATTCTGAAGATGGGAGTTGGGCATGAACCCCTGTTGGGGGGACGGCGGGCTTCAGCCCACCCTGAAGTCCCCACCTTGTCCCCAGCAGAGCACTTGACCACCAGGAGCTTTGTTCCACTCTCCCCCTTCACTGCCTGTGAATGGGAGCAGGAGAGGTGGCTCAGGCTGTTGTCATGGAAACCTCAGCTCAGGGGCCCAGTTATTTTTTGGGGAGGGCTTGCTGAGGAAAGAGCTTTCAAGAGTGGAATTTTCCATGCCCTGCGAAGGCTAGTTTGTGCAGGTTCAAAATCACTTCCCAGTACATAGTGGTCTTTTTGAAGGAATGGCTGAGTAGACCTGCACTCCCACCATACATCTATGTGTCATAGAAAGTTCTCACTGTAGGGCGCACACGGGTTAAGCATCAGATCCCAGGAAGTGTGCTCAGTAGGTCTCCTTATTTTTCAGAGGGGTTAGTGGAGGAGGAAGGAATGTGAAGGCAGGGAGAGCACATGCTTACTGTGAAGGAGATTAAAACGCAGTGGATGTCACCCCAGCAGAATCATCCCGGAGGTGGGTTCCTGCCAACTCGGGCAACGTTTGTGCCTTTTCTTGCTGCCAGGCAGCAATCCCTGTGTGCACACACATCCCGTCCTCGTGTCCCTTGACGGGCGTGAGAGCTGCTCCCCCTCCCGATCTTCCAACTCTCTGTGGATGTCTCCTTCAGAGCCTGGTGCATTGCTATTGATTAATAACTGTTTATCGAGAAAAGGAAGGTTGCAGGGACCATTCTCATTCTGTTGCCTCGCCCGTGTGGTGGAGAATTTCTCCCGGTCATCTTCCTGAGGGTGGAACCACTGAGAAAACACATCTTCTGTTTTTAGAAGGGGCCGACTTTCTCTCGTAGGTGGTATTTCCTTTGTGTTTTCACTGGCCAGTCCATAAGCCAGGGCCTGCCTTGTTTCATTCTCTGTGCAGGACCCCAGCTGCCCTGAGGGAGATCTGGCCCAGAGTAGGTTCTCGGCTCATGTGTATCAAGTGTGTGTGAATGAATGGATTCGTTTTGCTTTAAGTGAGCGCTGAGATGTATAGATATGCGTTTAGCCTGCCTTCTCCATGGAACAGGCGACCATGACATTAAATGTTGCTTGGAAAATAAGATATCTCTCGGGAGTAGTTTATTTCATTTGATGACTGCACGTGGCATCACAACGTTAATACGTTTTAGGCACACATTGTATACACTCGTTGCCAGCTGCTTGCTCTGGTGGACCGAGATGTGATAACCACTCCGTATCTGTGGGGGATCCCGGACAGCAGGTTCCTCACAAAAGGACTTGCTAGGCCAAAACCACACACACCTTGTAAGCTCTGGTACCAATCACCAAACCCACACTCGGCTACCCACATTTGAGAATGTCCATTCCTGACAACCTTCCCAACTTCATTTATAGATTTTTTTTTAAGTGGGCCCCATGCCCAATGTGGGGCTTGAACCCATGAGGTCGAGAGTCACACGCCCCACCGACTGAGCCAGCCAAGTGCCCCCAACCTCCTCACTTTAGAATGATTTTTTTTTTCGAGTTCGTCGGTCTAAAGTGGTATCCCCTCTTTGGTTTGGATGTCTGTTTAATATTGAAGGTGTGGGGGAATAAGTCTTTTTTTATGTTTGTCGCTCACGCAGACATTCTCTTGTCAATAGTCAATTCGCGTCCTTTGCCCGCTTTTCTATTTCGATGTGCAACTTTTCCCCTGACTTGCCTCTTTGCACGTGGACTTGACTCTCATTTCTGTTTCTGCAGTTTTGTCCTGGGATGGCCACTTTAGTCTTGCTCGTGGTAGAGGTTTCTCCTGCACAGATGTTCTCAATTGTTGTGGAGTCAGATTGAAACATTTGTTCCTTTATGTTCCTTGACTTTTGTGCCATGTTTAGTAAATCCTTCTTCATCTCATAGCTTCAGAAATATTCTTGGGCCACATGGCTGGCTCCATCCTGATCTTGGGGTTGTGAGTTTGAGCCCCAAGTTGGGTGTAGAGATTATGCAATTAAAAAAAAAATTTTTAAATTAATTCTCTTCAGTTTCCTTGTCATGGCTGTGAAATGGAGACCCTGCCCAAACACTGATTTTCCTGCTCAGACAAAATTCTGGGATGGAACTATCCAGTAGAGTAGCCAGAGGTCACCCGTGGCTAGTAAGCCATTCAAACATGGTCAGTCTGAATTGAGATGTGCCACACAGTGGGTTCCGAACACTAAGTACAGACAAAGGATCCAAAATATCTCACCCACTATCTTTATACTGATTACACGTTGAAATGATAATGTTGTCGACATATGGAGTTAAATGGAAATGACACGTATCAATAAAGTTCATCCCACCTATTTCATTTTGTGGCTAACAGAAAGCCACAAGATCGGGAAGAGCAGTGACTAATAGAAACTTAAAATTAGACACGTGGCTCACAGTAGAACCCTACAGTGTTGCTGTAGGGTCTTTCAAGACAGCAGGAAGGACTTGGGCCCAACCTAAATAAATAGAAAAGAGGTTTAGATGACAAATCTTTCTGACTGGAGACTCTTAGTCCTCGAGAAGGAGTTTGAATGTCAACATCGGGCCCAGTTGCCAGATAAAACCTCAGTTCAACAACCCACCATGGAATTTTTCCCTGATTAATGAGCTAAATGCTGGACTGGAATCCAAGCAGTATATATGTTGCCATCCAGCTCAGGAAGGGACTGGCTTTCTCGGAAAGAGTACAACCCCGCCAGTGTTCTGAAGACCTCTATTTCCAAACCATAAAAACATTAAATACTAGCCATCTGTTTTGCAGATTCTGTCCCTGATTTCCATCATTCATCAGCCCCCCGCCCCACCACATACTTTCTGAGGCAAATATCCTGCCCCCTCCTTTTCTGGGTTCCCATCATGAGGCTCTATCTGGGGTCCTGGTGTGCAAATAGCAGTGGGGTGTGGATATCCCACACTGTGATATAAAGAGCCAGCCTACTCCCATGGAATAAAATTCCACAGTGCCTTCCGAGCAAAGCTAAATAAATAAGAATTCGCTTTTCAGTTTTTTAGTAATAGTTTTATTGAGCCCTCATGCACATACTCTACAGTTCACCCATTTAAAGTGTATGATTCTGTGGATTTAATTTGCAGGGTTGTGCGACCATCACCACAGTTCAGTTTTGGAGCATTTTTATCTCCCCGTTCCCCGTGTTCATTAGCAGTCACCCTGCGTTTCATTTCAATTCCCCCTGCCCGAGGCAACATACTAACATTACTTTGGGTCTGTAGAGATTTTCTATTCTGAACCCTACAATATGTCACTTTCTGTGTATAGCTTTCCCCTCTGGTTTAATGTTCTCAATTTCATCCATGTGGTAACATGGATCAGTACTTCTTTCCTTTTTCTGGCTGAGTAATCGTCCATGGTACGGCTAGTCCTCGTTTGACTGATCTATTCATAAGTTGATGGACTTTGGGGTTGTTTTCCCTTTGGGGCTATTATGAATAAGGCTGTTAGGAACATTCATGCACAAGTTTGTGTGTGTGGACTTATGTTTTCATTTTCTTAAGCATATACCAAGGAATGGAATTGCTGGGTCATATGGTGAGTCCATATTTAACCTTTTGAGGACTTTCCATATTGTTTTCCAAAAGAGCTATGTTATTTCATATCCTCACCAGCATTTATGAGTGTCCCAGTTTCTCTATTCTTACCAATGGTTGTCTGTCTTTTTGATTATAGCCATCCCAGTGGGTGCAAAGTAGTATCTCCTTATAGTTACGATTTGAATTTTCTCAATGGCTAATGACATTGACTATCTTTCCATGTGCATCTTGGCTATTTGTATATTTGCTGTGCAAAAATATCCATTGAGAACCTCTACAGAACCACCCATTTTTGGAACAACTGGTCTACCTATGATGGGTTGAATTTTCAATCTATGTGGGTGCAGTGGAATCACAGAAAACGAAAGGGTACAAGAGTGATTTGAGTGGTGACTGGAGAAATTGGGCGCAAACTAATCAGCTCAGAAAGGTTCTGCTTAAAGATGCCATATAGAACACTCACCCTGGTCTCAGGGAAGGAGGCAGAAGGAGGGAAAGGGGAAGCAGGAAGATTCCAGAGGAGCTGGCCCTGGCATGCCTAGAAAGAAAGATTTTGTTCATTCTTCTAATGTACATTTATGTTTAATGGCATACACAGAAAAAATGTTATGTGCAAGATAAAACTTGGAATTTTCTAGAGAATAAGATTTAAAAAAAAGAAGGAAATTCCAATGATTGATTTCTACACATGACCACTTTTGAGACCACTGATTTAAGTGCCACTCTATGGGGTTAGACCTGGCAGAGTCACGCCAGGGTTTTAGAAGAGGGAGGGAGGATATCGGAAGCATTTGGGAATGAGAACGGCTGAAGTCTAATTTGGAGAGTGATTCGATCTGATGTGCTGATGGGCCTCGCTCTCCGTTGCGAATGAGGTCCATGCTGAAAGTGGTTGAGATGGAAGTGCCAAACCTTCTGGGATCTGGGGCGTGCATGCAGCTCCAGAGGGAGGTCTGGGCCTGGGGGGCCGGGGTAGGGATCGCTGAGAAGCATGTCATTAGTGTAGCCAGAACTGGACGAGATGGCAGTGAGTAGAAAGGACAACTGGGAGCCAACACAAATTTCCAAAAGCTCACCCCGAAGACAGGGGTCTGGCCAGAGCCTCCCCGTCTGGGTGTGTGGGCTTCTTCAGGAATCTGGGACCCACTCTGTGTTCTTGCCATAGCTTCTGTTCTCGTCGAAGCCAGCCAGCCAGTTTCTACCAAAGCAAGAATTCCTACTCAAGCAGAGGCAGCTGGCTCACAAGCCTGCTGCAGCCCCCTTCCCTAGAACCTCACCCAAGAGCATGTCTCTAAGGTGTGCAAAAACCAATGTGCAAGCAGGCACTGCCAGAGAAAACCTGAGCCTCCCTGGCCTCCCTCTGCCTCCCAGTCCACCTTGAGAACACGGACCTGCTGCCCTCAGCGGAGGCAAGCTCCAGCCATTGCCATGGCAACGGAGGCTGCCGAGAATGGCATTTTCTAGGCTCTTGGGTCAGCTGTCTATGGGCTCAAGATCCCAGCCTAGCATGCAAAAAGTGGTTAATCACTGTCTGTAGGAGGAGGAAACATTTGTCTCCCCTGCTCCCACCACAATCCAGTGCTCTGTGCTGTAAGAATGATCTTCTCAACGTGAAGCAAAGATTCGTGACACTGAAATTTAAAAGAAATCCTTCGGGTTTATTGAAGTATCATTTACATATACTGTAATTTGCCCATTTTTTAGTGTCCAGTCTGGTACATTTTAGTAATGGTGTACAGTCATGTAACAGCCAGCCCAATCAAGATATGAAACATTTGGGGGCTCCTGGGGGGCTCAGTGGGTTAAGCCACTGCCTTCGGCTCGGGTCGTGATCTCAGGGTCCTGGGATCGAGCCCCGCATCGGGCTCTCTGCTCGGCGGGGAGCCTGCTTCCTCCTCTCTCTCTGCCTGCCCCTCTGCCTGCCTGTGATCTCTGTCTGTCAGATAAATAAATAAAATCTTAAAAAAAAAAAAAGATATGAAACATTTAATTTCTCCAAAAAGGCCCCGTGCCTTTTGCCCGAGGCCCCGTCATAGGCCCGGCACGAAGCCAGGTTTGATCGGCTCTTGGTCGCAGCAGTTTTGCCTAAAATTTCATGTAAAGGGAATCAGTCGATATTTTGCGTTTGACCTTTTTTTCGCCCAACATAACATTGAGATTCATTCATGTTGCTCTATGTATTGTGTTTGCTTTAGTAATATTAATTATCCAGTAATTAATATCTCGGTCCTTCTTGTGGCTCAGTAGTGCTCCATGACACAGATACACCACACTTTGCCTCTCTTCACGGTGGTGGATCTTAATAGGCTGCTTCCAGTTTGGGGCCCTTATGAACAATGATGTTATTAACATCCACCTTTTCTACCGACATTTTGAGATTTTTCTCCACTATTTTCAAACCTAAAATATTAAACTTTTTTTTTCATTCTTGTCAGTTGGACAGAGACGAAATGACCTCTCCTTTTGGTTTTGCTATCCAGTTTTCTTTTTAAGTTTATTTGTTATTTTTTAATTTTTTTTTATTTTTTTTATCTGACAAATTGTGTATTAGCACTGATAAGTGGTAGACACTCAGAAAATATCGGATATCATCATCATCATCACCCTCAAGTTCATCCAGAAGAACTCCTATTCATCCTTCAAAACCCCATTTGGTTTCACCATCCGTCTTGCATGGATTGAGGTCTCCAACTCAGAAAGCTGTGGTTTTGTGACCATTTCACAAGTTCCTAAACTGAGGCCCAGAGCAGCCAGGCCACCCCAAAGGTCCCTCAGCATCCAGCTATCTTCTTCCTCTGCCTGCCTATTTGTTATTTTTTTAAAGATTTTATTTATTTATTTGACACAGACAAGAGATCACAAGTATGCAGAGAGGCAGGCAGAGAGAGGGGGAGAAGCAGGCTCCCCGCTGAGCACAGAGCCTGATTCAGGGCTCGATCCCAGGACCCTGAGATCATGACCTGAGCCGAAGGCATCGGCTTAACCCACTGAGCCACCCAGGCGCCCCTTATTTGTTATTTTTTAGTCATCTCTACACCCAGAGTGAGCCTCAAACTCACGACTCTGAGATCGAGAGTGAAGCTCTTCGGCTGAGCCAGCCAGACATCCATGATGTGTACATTTTCACGTGTTAGGGAATCGCACGTGTCAACACTTCCAACACTATAGTTGCTGTTGCCTCCTCTACCCCGAGATTATAAAAATACTCCCCACGCTCTCTCGTCATGAGTGAGAAAACGAGTCCTTTGACCCGGGGAGGAATTTGGGTCGAACCTGAATAGGAAAGCGGGTCGGAAGGGAATGACATTTCTGACCAGACACCCCTGAGGAGAAGCAGTTAGAGAAAACCTCAGTTCAGTGACCCACCACGGAATTCCTCCCTTGATCCAAAGGCTGAAGGCTGGGCTGGGAGCCAAGCAGTGGAGACGTTTGCCGTCTGAACTCAGGGAAGGAGCTGTTTTCTCAGAAATGGCACAGACCTGGCCGAAGTTTCAGCGATCTCGTCTTCCAAACCACAAAAATACTTCATTCGGGTTGTCATTTTACGGATTTTCTCCCCTGGTCCTGTCAGTAGTCATTGGGGGGCGGGGGGGTGGGGGAGTAGAAATCCTTCCTCTTAGTTATTTTCTGGTTCCACTGATGTTCAGCTGTGATTCCAGCCTAATTCTAAATAAGCTTGTGAAACTAAAATTTCTGTAATTGGTTCAGTTTGAAACCAAGTCAATAAGAGGAACTCACTTTTATTGCTTCACCTGTGTGTGTCTACAGTAAGTTCACACACATACCGGCCCCTGCATAGGGTTTGGCTTTTGGCAGAAAACCGTTGTGCACACTTCACTGTCTAACCGTATGCCTGTCTTGCATAATAGTTCATAACTTTGTACAAACACGTCCTCAGAGTAAATAACTCCTTCCTTCCTGTTATGTCTGCCCCAGGAGTTGGTCGTTGAACTCCTAACTCCCAGGACCCCAGAATGCGACTGCATTTGGAAACAGGGTCTTTCCAGAGGGAATCAAGGTAGACTGAGATCACTAGTGTGGGCTCTAATCCAGGACGACTGATGTCCTTTCGAGAAGAGGAGCTGTGGACACAGACACCCACAGAGAGAAGCCCATGTGAGGACCGGGGAGAAGACCGCTGTCTGCAAGCTAAGGAGAGAAGTCATGGGAGAAACCAGCCCTGCCCACACCTGGGTCTCTGCCTTCTCCCCTCCAGAACAGGGAGACGATGCATTTCTGTTGTGAGCCCCCCCCCACCACCCACGAGGCTCTGTCATGGTAGTGACAAATCAATATCCTTCCCCAACCAAGGTGCCCCCATCCTCCTCTCCGTGTAGACATTCCGGGGTTCGGACAGCTTCCACATCATGGGAAGGAATGGAGTCTTTCTCTAGAGAGCAATGTGAGGGTCCACAGGTGTGTTTTTAACCCAACGCGTACACACAGGTGCCTTTTCTTTTAAGAAAGTCCATGTTGGGGGCGCCTGGGTGGCTCAGTTGGTGAAGCGTCTGCTCCTGGCTCAGGGAGGGATCCTGGGGTCCCAGGACCAAGCCCTGCATCTTCATCCTCGGGCTCCCCACTCAGAGGGGAGTCTGCTTCTCTGTCTCCCTCGGCCTCTGCCCCCTGCTCGTGCTCTCTCTCATGTTCTTCCTCTTATAAATTACTTACTTAAATAAAAAAGAAAGTCCAGGGCACCTGGGTGGCTCAGTGGGTTAAAGCCTCTGCCTTCGGCTCAGGTCATGATCCCAGGGTCCTGGGATCGAGCCCCACTTCGGGCTCCCTGCTCAGCGGGGAGCTTGCCTCCCCCTCTCTCTCTGCCGGCCTCTCTCTCTACTTGTGATCTCTGTCTGTCCAATAAATAAATAAAACCTTTTAAAAAATAAATTAATTAAAAGAAAGTAAAAAAAAAGAAAGTCCATGTTGGGGGGGAAAAAAAAAAAAGAGCCAGGATTGGTAGATGGAGGGGACCCAGGAAGGGACAATGCTTGTTTTGTGTCCACTTGGCCAGGCTCTTGTCCCAGTTACTCAGTCAGACTTGAATCCGGGTGTTGCTGGGAGGTGCTGGTAGATGCGGTCGGCATCGACAATCAGTTGACCTGAAGTGAGGAGGTTTGCCTAAACGGTGTGGATGGGCCTCCTCCGACCAGTTGAAAGCCCTGAAGAGCAAACACTACGGCTCCCCTGAGGAAGGGGAATCCTGCCTCAAGACCGCAGCCTCAGCTCCGGCCCAAGCCTCCAGCCTGCCCTCCAGCCCCACACACCTCAGACTTGCCAGACCCGCAGCCGTGTGAGCCAGTTCCTTGAAATGAGTCCCTTAAAAAAGCCCAAACTTGGGTATAGATAAGTCTGTCTATGCCTCCATGTGCTCATAAATGTCTCCATATGTGCACATGTGAACGTATACACCCATATTTTCGTGTGCACGCACGCACGCAGGGACATGTATGTCCCACCTCTCCCAGTGTGCTTGAGCGGCCTGATAAAGCACCACAGGCCGAGCCGTCTAAACAGAACTCTCTCCCCGTCCTGCAGGCTGGAAGCCCGAAGCCCAGGCGTGGGCCACGCTGGTGTTCCTGGGGCCTCTCTCCCTGGCCTGCAGACGGCCGCCTTCTCCCCGTTTCCCCCGTGCTTTTCCCCGTGGGCATGTCCGTGTCCTCATCTCTTCTTGGGAGGACGCCAGTCCTGTTGGATCAGGGCCCACCCCGATGAACTCAGTTTACCTTAATTACCTCTTTAAAGGCCCTGTGTGCAAGTTCACTCACACTCGGAGGTGCTGGGGGCTGAGACATCAGCTCATGAATGTGGGAGGGACACAATTGGGCCTGTGACCCTGCCCGTTGTTTCTCTGGTAGAACTCTGACGGTTCTGGGACATACACCGTTTCTGCCCGAGGGAGCTGGCGGCCTCCCTCCCTGAGAAAGGGGAGGATTTGGAAGTGTGAGGGGTTGCATGCAGCTGGGTAGAGACCTCCGGGAAGGGGCGTGGGGGCTCTACGGCCTCTGTGAAGGGAGACCCTTGTCCTAATGTTTCTCTCTCCCAGAGAGCAGCGGCACGACCGGCCTCCGCTCAGAAGGGCCTCCGTGGGCCGCGTTCACTCCCCGGGGAGGATTCCACAGGTCGAGCCATGGGTCAAAGTGCAGGAAGGGTGCTCGAGATTTGCGGTGTCCCTGAATTTTATCCCAAGTCAGGCGGCTCCTCCAGGGTGTTCTGTGGAAGCCGCGTTTCTGCTTCTCTGAGCGGGCTGCACCGATAAGCCTGTCACTGCTTACTCGAGGTCGGGACTCGCTTCTGCAGCTTGTCATCCGGTTTTTCCCCCTGTGGCGCTCTCCCATGATATACAATATTTATCCAGAATGTTGATTGCATTTTCAAAGGGAAAGAAATTCGTTTTATCTCTTCATTAAAACAGTGTGAAGTTCTCATTCTACGCGCCATTCCCGTATTTTCGAGTCTTGTTTCCAATCATTCCGTCTCGCAGACACGCCGTGAGAGCCCCCCTCCGCCTGTGTCTCTGGGCACTTGGGCCACATTCACTAAGGCTCTCTCGGCTGTGCTGGATGCACGGGAAGCCAAAGTGGGTGCAGTATGAACTCCGTACACTACTGACCCCCTGTCTGTCCGAAACCGCACCCCCGCTGAGGCGCAGAGGTGCAGGGGGAAGGTGGGTGGAGGGAGCAGGGGAGGAGGAGGCCGGCCTCACCAGCCGGGACTCCGGCCGGGATGCAGGGGCCAGCATGGTGGCTGGGAGAGGATGACGGGATGGGCCAAGGTTTTAAGTGGGAGCCGTAGAGTGACAGCCGACCCTCCTCTCCGGGGGAAGCCGTTAGAATGTTATCCCAGGGGCCAGATGAAGCCTCACGCAGACCTCACCCTGAATGGTCCCCAATCCAGAGAATTTCCTTCCAAAAGATGCAACTTGTAGACGTCGTGCTGGAGGGATCCTTTTCTAAAGCACAAACATAGTTTCTTTGGCAATCATGTCTTTTGTAACTGTTCCTAAGCTTTAATCACAGAGAAAAGGAAAGAATGGCACCTCGAAGACATTTGATCATTGCTTCACGGTTCCCACATTTGTGGGAACTCCCAAATATTCAAATGTGTGTCCTGAAGGGCGGTCACAGGCCTGGTACGTAGGAAATCTGGATGAGCCCTCACCGCCCGAGTTCGCCCCTGCCCACCACGCACACCCAGGCCACGTGAAGAATGTCAGTGTGCCTGCCCTCTGATGGCGCACACGGGGGACGTCCGTGCACCCACCTCTCCCCGCTCACACCCCGCCTTACGGGCCAGGCAGAGCCTGGTGCCTTGGGGTTCCGCACTGTGCAAAACAACCCGCAAGAGAAGCCCTGGGCCCTTCTCCGCACCTGCCTGCCTCCCGCCAGGCCTCCTCTGGGAAAACTCAGACGCTCCCACTGCTGTGCGGCTCAGTATGGAGTGGAGTTTTCACCACCGCAGCTGCGGGAGCGCGAATCAGGGAGCGACGGGGCCGCTTTCACTTGGGGAAGGAAGCAGAACACTGAGGAGGTTCCTGCGGGAGGTGAGAAAGATGGTCAGCGATGAAACAGGGAGCGTTTTGAGGCAGAACCGACATGACTTGAGGATCGATGGATCTCTCTGTCGGGAAAGGGTGCCTCCAAGGCCCCGTGCCCATGGTTCTAGCCCAGCCCCGCCGTGACTGAGTATCTTAAAACACAGGCTTCATGATGGTGTAGGCACGGCAAGGCCAACACAGATCAGGAGGTGACTGCTGTGGAAATGGTTATGTGGCTACTCGTCATTGTCAAGAGGAGAGGGCACGTCCTGCCAGGCAGGGGCCACACAGGGAAGGAGCAGCACGGGCCAGGAGGCAGGGGCAGCGAGGGGAACACACAGCCAGAGCCTTGACCGTGGCTTCTGTGGGAGGGAGCGAGCAAGGCCGAGTAAGCAGGCTCAGGGTTGGCTGGCTTGGATGGTTTCCAAGAGCTGTGGGGCGCTGGAGCTGCCCCTGGTTGTGGGGCCAGGCTGCGTGGACAGTGGCCCAGAGCGTGAGAACCCCCTGCCCCGGAGCAGGTGGGGGTGGTGGGCTCTGGATTGGCTGGTGTGCAGACAGGAGGCGCGCTCCGTTGGCTTCCCATCTCTTGATTTAGCTAGCCCTCCAGGGGTGGTCCCTCCAGGGTCAGCAAGGCCCCGAGAGGCCAAAGCATCAGAACCCAGATGGTAAGATGCCTGGTTAGCATGGCCAGCGAAGGAGTGGGGTGGCCCCAGGTCCGTGTGTCCTGCTGCTGGACAGTGAGGGTAGGGAACTCGGGTGCACCGAGCTGTGCACGGGAGGCTGCCAGGCCAGCCTTGTGCCCACCAGTCTCCTCCGTCCACAGCTCTGCCTCCTGGTGCGGCACCTCTCCGGTCTTCCTGGGCTTCGAACCACCTGGGGAGGTCTGGGGATGCCTGTTGTTCTTGCAGCGCTGGGCGCACAGGGGGAGCCCATCACCCCCGGGCAGGGCCCAGCTCTCCACAGCAAAGCCCGGGCCGAGCCCGCCCCTTCCCAAGGCTTCTGCCTGTCCTGCTCTGCCCATGGTGCCCTCTGGCCAGACTGACCTTTGGCTGTTGGCGTCTTCTCCTTCCGGCTGCGGTCATGCTTGGATTTGGTTTGGCTGCGCATCCAGACAAGCTGACGTTGCCTGTGTCCGGGGCACGACTCGCCATCCGTGCGCTCGCGGACTGCCCCGCCATCCTCCTGCGGCTCCAGGCGTGCTCGCCGGCGGACTGCTGTCCGCACCCTGAGCGATGGCGAGGCGTTGGCCCCCGGAGCCCTCTTGCCGGGAATGCTGAGCCCCGAACTCTCCTGTAGCCCCAGAGCTGGGTGCTGTCTGCTCTCCACAAGCCACCCAGGGGGTGACTTCCCAGTGCAAAGCTCCTCGATGAAGAGGACCAACCAACTCACGCAACAGGGAAGACGGGCCGGGGGCTCCATCCAGATGGATGGGCACCAACCCACAGGTGCCAAGGAAAGGGGAGCAGGGAAGCTGCAGAAACAGAGGCGGCACTGTCCAGACCCCGTTTAGGGCACAAACGTGTCCAAAAGACAGAAGCTGAAGACCAAAAAGAAAGAGCAAGCAAAGGCTGGTACAACGCTGCGAGCGGACGAGAAAATTCGAGCAAGTACGAGGAGATAGTCCACTTGGTTTCCCTCTGGCAAAGTGGGTCCAGAAATCAAAATGAGGCACCACTTTCCATGTGGCGGACAGACACCGATGGGGATGTGGGGAGCGCGTGAGGGCGCGGCTAGGGAGCGGGTTGGTCTGCGGCCCGAGGGAGGTGCAGTCTGGTGCCGCCTTTCTGATCTGTGGTTTAGCCCTCAGTCTGCCCTCCGACCCAGCTATTCCCATTTGGGAACTGGGTCCTCGCTCGGCAGGGAAACAGCACACACCAGCAGCCGGAGGCTGTTCTAAGGGGGGGGGGGGTGCGACCTTTGCTTCTCCCTGGGGTAATTGACAGCGATCACAGTCACAGCAGGCAGGTGGGGCGCTTGCTCCCAGAATCCGGTGGATAGACCAGGAATGCTGTTGCACATCCTAAAATGCCGGGGACAGCCTCTCCGCCACCAAAAGGGAATAACTGGCCCCAGACGTCAGCCATGCTGAGTTGAGGAAGGTGCCCTGAGCCCAGCCATGGTGCTCCCGGTGTGTGCCCCAGACAGGGGCGCTCCCCCACTTCTACAAGGACTCAAGTACAAGAACGCCCACTGCAATGCAATGCGTAGGCAACCCGGTCTGGGTGGCCAGGGCGCTGTGCTAGGGATGGGACCCCTTCATATTCTTCGTAGCAGAGAGAGAAAGGGGAGGGAAACAAGTTAGGTGTCTATTGACAGAGACCAGGCTAGCGGTTGCGTCCCTATCTGGAGTTCCTGTAACAATCCCATTCCCAAGGAGCAAGGAGCGTTGCCACAGACTGGGGTTGGGATAGGAGGGGTGGAGACATTCCTTTACTGAAGTTGGGTTATGCACAAAGGTGTGCTCACCTGCACTGGGAACACCCTGGCCCCCAACACACACACTGATACCAGAGCCAGGGAGACTTCCAGTCTCTCTCCTCCCCTCCCCCAGCTGCAGCTTCCATGGCAACAGCTGAGCCCACCTCCTCCTGGAGACCAGGTCATTTGCTCTTGGAGAGAAGGGCAACTGGGGCCTCAAACCCACAGTCTTGCAGTCGTGGTCTGAGCAGGACTCAGGTGGCCCTTGAAATCCATGCCTGCATGGGAGCTCGGCAGAAGACCCCCAGACCTGGTTCGCAGGCCTCCCAGGACCTGGCCAGAAATCGCCCGTGTCTGGAGAGCACTAGGGATGCCAGCATTACCGCTTCTTCTCCTCGTTCATTCGCTCATTCATTTATTCGACAAACGTGGGCTGACTGTTCCGGGTACAAGGAGAGGCAAGCTCTTGGCTCCGAGTGCCGAGCTCTGAGTGGTTTTGTTCCCTCGGGTGAGAGTCTTAGTCATTCAGCAGAAGCAGATGGATGGACCAGTGCGGGCCCGGGGTCATGGGAGGCACAGGTGCATCAGGAAGGAAGCGCAGCCAAATCCTTGCCCCACCGCGAGCACATAGTCCAGTGGTGGGGGAGACGCTAAACCAACATATGTGTTTGTGTTCTCCACCATCTGCCTGGCCCATAGGAGGGTCTCCAAACGTTTTCATAACATGAGCAAATGAGTGGATTCTGTGCAGCTCACCTTTGGGATTCTGGAGCCTTTATTCGTTTAACATGGTGTCATAGCATTAAGCTTCCTTCCTTGGTTGTTTGGAGGTCAGAGACCCTACAGTTCTCAGTAGGAGGAAGGAGGGCCACACAGGACAGGGAGAGATGATGCCCTACAGCTTTCTGCTCACCGCAGAAAGCTTGAGTGAATGTTTTCATATATGGATGGAAACGGATGGAAACGAGCTCAGGAAAGACAACTCTAGAACTTACTGCCTTAAGAAAAGACAAGAGCTGAAAAAGTAGGCACAGAAAGGAAAAAGTAAAGCAAAGAGACAAAATGGGTAAAACCACTTGCAACCTGATGAAAATCAAAGAAATTACATTTTTTATCTGCCAGGTGTGTTTATGACAAATGAATTTAAAATATAGGGGGCAGAAATGAGCCTCAAATTACATAGGTGGACAGGAAGGTTTTAAAGAAGAAAACTGAGGGGCACCTGGGTGGCTCAGTCAGTTACGTGTCTGCCTTTGGCTCAGGTCAGGATCCCAGGGTCTTGGGACCTATTCCCACGTTGGGCTCCCTGCTCAGCGGGGAGCCTGCTTCTCCCTCTGCCTGCTGCTCCCGCTGCTTGTGTGCTCACTCGCTCTCTGTCTGAGACAAATAAGTGAATAAAATCTTTTTAAAAATTAAAATAATAAATGAAGAAAATTGAAATGATAAAATAATACCAGGTGACTTTCCAACCTCTTTGTGCTCAGAACAACAACAACAACAAAAACCCTGGATGTGAAAAGCAACTGGCCAGCTGCTGTTCCTACTGTCACAGGGACAAAGATGGAAACGTCATCCAGCAGAGTCGGCACTTGTGTGGAAAATGGATGCCTTCCCTAGCTGGTGTTGAGAAGGCAGCTTGCTATAACCTTTCTGGCAAGTTCTTTTAACAGTGGGCATCACCGTGTAAAACGCATATATGCCCCTTGACCCGGCAAGCTCACCTCTGGGCACCTCAGCCCCACAGACATTCATAAAAACACCCGCAGCCATGCCAAGGTCGAGGTGGTCTGAGTGACAAGGGCATGGAATGTGGGCGCCAGGACGCGAAGTGCCTGTTGCTGCTGGATTTTACAGCCCAAAGACACGAATTCTTTGCCTGATCAAGAAATTGTGTTTTGGGGACGCCTGGGTGGCTCAGTTGGTTGGACGACTGCCTTCGGCTCAGGTCATGATCCCGGAGACCCGGGATCGAGTCCCGCATCGGGCTCCCAGCTCCACGGGGAGTCTGCTTCTCCCTCTGACCTTCTCCTCGTTCATGTTCTCTCTCACTGCCTCTCTCTTAAATAAATAAATAAAATCTTTTTAAAAAATTGTGTTTTGAAGGAGATTTGTTAGGATTTGATGTTAAATCAACAAGAGCCGGACCAAAAACTTGCATCGGCATCGGTTATCCAAGTTCGAGCAAATACAACCCACCTACTTGCCCACTTATTCACCCGCCAGGTGCCAGACCCTCATTCCACCGCAGACCGAGGCTTGGACTCAGCAGGAATGGAAGACACAGCATCTCTGTCCTCAGAGGGCGTCCATTTCAGCAGGCGACGAAGACAGCCTGGAAGTCTGAGAGCATTTCGAGGAGGATAGGACAGTATCTAGAAAAGCCGGCGGGGTGCGTGCCCCTGGCACTCAGAAAACCCCGCCTGAGACTCGTGCCCTGCAAGGAAATCTCACGCGGGGGTGCGTTGATCCAAACTCTGTGCCCGGACAGGCAGTGTGGCCAGGGAGAGCAAGGGGTGCCCACCCACACGTCCACCGACAAGCGCTGTGCACGTTCACTGGGTGTGCTCCGACGATGGCCTGTGAGGGACGGTTTGCAAGCGTGCGAGGGTGGACGGGAGCTGCAGAACGACCCGTTGATGTTAGACCCCCCACCCGTCTCTCCCAGCTCCCTGCTTCGTGTTCTCTGCTGTCCTCAGAGCTCCCCGAATTACTTCTCTCCCCTCTCCCTGCTGGCATGATGCTGGAGTTGGGGGACAGGGTGCTGCCGGTGAGGCAGGCTGCACGTGTGCGGTTCTCCCGGGAGTGCACTGCGAGGACAAGGCGCTCTTGGTCCAGAGACGGGATGCGGAGCGAGCCCTGAGTTTTCACACCACACTTCCAGTTGCCGCTGCTTCGGGGCAGCTGGGCACTGTGACCCCAGCACGGTTGGCCTCCGGGGCTGGAAATTTCCATCACTCCTTAGGCTCTCCCGCTCTGGCCCCCTCCCCTGTCCTTCCAGGAGCCGCTGTGGTTTCCACGGCAACGGGGGGAGGGGAGCCTGCCTCTGCGGCTCAGTCAGGTGACAGCTCTTGAGGGAAAGCAGATGAGGAGGTGCCCCCGACAGAGACCCCGCCTGGGTGGGGGCGGGGGAAGGGGCTCCCACCTGCAGCCCCTCCCCCACAGCTGGTCCGGACCCTCCTTTGTGCTCATCTGCAGGCGTCATTAGATGGGGGTCACTGGGTAGGAACACAGTACCGGGTCCTTGCCGGCCTCGGGAGAGCTCACCTCCACCCCCGCAAGAACAGGAACGGGCTGTCATCCTCGGCTTGCAGCCTTCACTGACTCATTCCACATACTGATTAGGCCCTCAGCCAGGCCTGCAGCGCTGGGAAAAACAAGCGGTCTCGGCCCTGAGACCCTAATGTCCGAGACATCTGTTCCTCTGAAGCAGGCGTTTAATCATCAGACAGAGACGTACCGAGCCCCCCCACCACGTGCCAGGTGACAGAGCAGGGGTGCAGCCACGACAGAAACCAGTCAGAACCCCTGCTTCTGGGGCTTCTCTCCTAGTGGGGCCGCAGGCCTTGGACCAGAGAACCCAGAAGGCAGCACCGTGATTAGAGCCTTGAAGTTAGAGAGCTGGGGGAGGGCCCGGGGGAGGTGGGCAGCCGGGGATGGGCCAGTGGAGAAGGCCCAGGAGAGCACAGGGACTGAGCAGCTGCGGAAGGGGGGGGAGTGCCCCACATGAGGGAAGACGGGCCCAGGCCTCTGCGGGCTTGTTGGGGCACCCTAGGAAGGCAGCAGCCCCCCAGCGGCGTGAGCTAATAGAACATGAGAGGTGAAGTCAGCGATGGGGGAGGGTCGGGTCACCACGGAAGGCACTTTGGATCGTGTTAATCCGCCCCCCGAAGTATTAATCTAGAATGTTCTTTGTGGTAAGTGCGTCCATCGCTCAATGACGCGAGGATGGAGGCATCCAAGTGGCTCAGAGTCCATGGGGGGAGGGGAATCCTGCTGACAAACACACGGAGGCGGCACCAGAAGGTGACCACTCTGGTGCCCAGTCCCCACCCAGGAAAGGGACACGGAGAGACATTGGGTGCAGTGTGAGGTTTGGGGTGGGTGCCTCGTGGCAGGGCCGTGAACACCAGGATGGGGAGGGGTCCGAGGCGGCAGTGGTGACAGTAGTACTAGTCACAAGGACACGTTTCGCCAGTCGGCTGATTGCTCCGCGCTCTGTGAGCTCCATGTGCCGAGTGAGGCCCCTGAGGCAGAGGGGAGGGGGAAGGCCGCTCAGCACTGTGGTTAATGTGGGGGTGCTGGATCCAGTCCATCATGCCGTCTCTTTCTTCTCAGTTTCTGCCTCAGTTTCCTGGTCTCGTTCAGAGAACCCGTTTAGGCCCGGGACAGCACTTGGGGTTTTATTAGTTAGCCACTGTAAGTATAAATATACATAATATTGTTCATCAGTTTTGACAGGGCTTACAAGAAAAATGGGGCTTTAAGAGCACCTGACTCACAGACGGGTCTGAGATTCTGAGATTAAACTGCACGTGCAAGTTTATGGTTTGCGTATAGTAGGTGCTCAATAAACACAAATGACACATTTTCAATCTTTCCTTCTAAAGATTGGAAAATGAGCAGGCTGGGGCACTGGGTGGCTCAGTGGGTTAAGCCTCTGCCTTCGGCTCAGGTCATGATCCCAGGGTCCTGGTTCCCCCCCCCCGCCTCTGCCTGCCTCTCTGCCTACTTGTGATCTCTCTCTGTCAAATAAATAAATATAATCTTAAAAAAAAAAAAAAAAGAAAATGAGCAGGCAGGCCATGGGGCTTCATGTAGAGCTGTGCAGGCTGTCCACTGCACAAGGGGGATAACTGAGGGGGCAGGTAAAAGCGTTGAAATCCATCTGGTCCTGTCCCATCAAGCTGGGCATGGAGGTAGGAGGTCGCACCCTCCCAGAGAAGGGGCATCCTTTGCAACTTCATGTAGAGGCAAGAGCTGGGCAAGTCCTTCCCACAGTGGGACTTTTGGACACTGGCTCAGGGAGATGCTGGTGTAACAGCCGGCCTTCTTGGCAGTAAGCAACAGAAGCCAATATGACTCCAGATGTGGAGAGGCACTGGGAGGATGGCAGGTAGATCTTCAGGGAGGCAGGAAGGCTGTAGGTCCCTGTGGAGGCTCTGGGGGCAGATTCTTGGAGGCCACCACAGGCTGCTGTGGGAAGGACACAGACATTGCTGCCCCCAGACTCAAGGGTCCACTGTGGCCTCTGGGAATGAACTTTCACTGGCCAGAAGGCATTCTCTGGCATCCCACTAACCGGCATGCCTTGAAAATAAACAAGGGGAGACCTTACTCATAGCAAGAGTGGCAAGAGGAGGAGTGGAGAAAAAGAATAAAAAGAGACTCTCTTTCGATCTGTTTCTGTACCTGGATTTACAAACACATCCACAGAAAGTCAGGTCACAAAATCATAGAGAATTCTCACTAGTGCATCCTGAGCATTTTACACATGCAACTCTGTTACTGTAATCACTCACATTGAGTTTTACTTTAATTCAATGTAGCACCGGGTTTTAGAAGTGGGCTCGAAATGCTTGATGCCTACAGGGTCCCAGGAAAGTCACTCAGCACAGGAACCAAAGCCAGGAGAAAATTAGAGGCAGGATTTTCACGCCAGAAAAATGGAGAGAAACTCCTTTGCAGCTGGCCCCCGGGGACAGTGTCTACAGAACGAACAAGTCTGAAACACGTTTGGGAATGAATGTCTCCAGAATATTGGCTACGTTTTCCTGTTTCTGAGAAAGCCATTCCCTTCCTGAGTTAGAAGGCGATACAGAGAGAGCTTGGGCTCCAGTCTGGCACTCAGTTCGTTAATCAGGAAAAATTCTGAGGTCGGTTGATTTATCTGGCATGCGGACTAAATGTTGACATTCTTTGAGCCTCGTCCAGAGGGTCGAGACTCTGGACACACTCCTCTCCCATATGAACCATCTTTTCAGTTTGATCCTGGCTCGGACTCCTCGGTGAGCAGCCGGTGCCAGCACCTCGTTGAGAGACCCGGTTTCTCTTGGGCGTGGAGTACACTGTGGCCTCCTTTCCCCGGCTCAGTGTGAGCCTCGATGTGTCCGCGCTCTTAACATCACGGAGAGGCAAGGAGGCATGAACGGCGCACGCATGCACGAGCACAGAGGCACAGGAACCTGACCACGTGAAACCACCGAGATGCCACCTCACCCACTAGGATGTTACTATTAAAAAAAACAAAAAAGCAGAAAACCTGACAGATACCAAGTACTGGGGAGGATGTGGAGAAGCAGGAACCCTCGGGTGGGTGTGCAGCCTGCCGCAGCCGCTGTGGAAGACAGCAGGATGGTCTCGGTCTCAGAAAGTTACAAACAGAGCTGCCTGCGACCCAGCAATTCCAGCTGGGGGCACACACCAGGAACTGGAAGCAGGGTCTTTTTTTTTTTTTTAAGATTTTATTTATTTATTTGACAGACAGATCACAAGCAGGCAGAGAGGCAGGCAGAGAGAGAGGGAAGCAGGCTCCCCGCCGAGCAGAGAGCCCGATGCGGGGCTCGATCCCAGGACCCTGGGATCATGACCTGAGCTGAAGGCAGAGGCTTTAACCCACTGAGCCACCCAGGCGCCCCTGGAAGCAGGGTCTTAAAGAGGCATCTGTACTCCCGTGTTCAGAACCGCGTTCTTCACAGGAGCCAAAACGTTCACACAACTCAGGCGCCCGTTGTGACCTAATAGATGGCCGAAACGTGGTCTGTCTGCCCAAGGGAACACTATTCAGCTTGGAAGAAAGGAGGGCGCATGGGTGACTCCATCGGTTAGGCATTCGGCTCTTCATTTCGGCTCAGGTCATGATCTCAGGGTCCTGGGATCAAGCCCCAAACTGGGCTCTGTGCTCAGCATGGAGTCGCTTGAGAGTCTCTCTCTGTCTCTCTCTGTCCCCTGCCTGTGCCCCCCCCCAAATAAATAGAAAGAAAGAAAAAGGAAGGAAGGAAGGAAATCATGACCCATACCACAACACTCATGGACCTTGAGGACGTCTTGCTCGGTGGCATAGGCCAGTGACGAAGGGACAGCGTTATGGTTCCATTTGTATGAGGTATAGAGGATAGTCTGCTTCCCAGAGACAGAAAGGTGTCAGTGGTGCCAGGGACTGGGGGAGGGGAGCGGGGAGTTGTCATTTCATGGGGACAGAGTCTCGGTTTCACAAGATGGAAAGTTCTGGAGAGGGTTGCCCAGCGAAGTGAATGAAACTTCACTGGACCATGTCCTTCAAGGTGGTTAAGATGGTACATTTTATGTTATTTCATGTATTTTGACACCCTTGGTTTAGAAACTGTATATGTATATGTACCGGGGAAAGCCATCCGTTAAGAGAGACTGAAAGCCCAGCCGGTTAACGTCCTTGTCACAGATGTGAGTGTCAAGGAGCGTGTGTCACGCACGCATGAATCGTGTTTCAGGCCAGTAAGAAACTGTAAGACACACGAAATGGAAAACCAGGACAGAGGACCCGAAAAGCTGTTCAGAGAGCAAACCCCCAACGTGCCAGCAACAGTAACAGAGTGTCATCTTGTGATCCGCAAGCGGGATGCCAGGCTGAGCCGAGACCGGGTTTCCGCCACATCAGGTAGGCAGGGGTGATGGTGCGCCATCGGCGGCGGGGGGCTGGGGAAGCAGGCCCGTTTCGAGAGCGGGCGGTGGGCATGTGTGGGATGCAGCCTCTCTGTGTGTTCTTTCTGGCAAAGTGTAAAGTACATTTGCCCTGCGACCCAGCAAGGCTGCTTCCAGAATTCACGAGCGCACGGATGCCCATCTCGTGGTCACAGTAGCGGTGGTTATGAGCCGTGAATTCAGACAAGCCATGCAGTGCTTGCGGCAAAAATAAGAAGGCACTTTCCTCTAAAGCAACTTGCGTCTTTGAAGAATTCTTAACGCCATGGGGGTCAGGGTCCCCAGGAACCTCGCAGGTTCCACGAGTCACTGGAAGGACTCTCTGGACGTGGCGCAAGCTTGTCTTCATACCCGGGTCCACAGCGCCCGCACGTTTTCGTCGTGCCCATGTGCCTGGCATCATTTCCTTCCTCTACTTAGTGGAAGCACTTGGTTATTTATTTGAGTTCCACTCCCCGAAATTCACTTAACAGGCAAGGCTGGGCAAGTGCAGTTCTCCCAAGAATCAAACTCAGACCCCTTCCGCGTTTGCCTTGCAAGGAGGAGACAATTGTCACATCACAGAGCAGATACTGTGCGTGCTGGGGGGTGGGGGTGTGCGGCAAACGAATTTTGTTCTTTCCATAAACCCCTGTTGTGTGGCATGTGTACGAGGACATCCTCAAACTCACATTTGCCTCTGGAGTCTGGATGTTTCTGTGCCCTGAGCCCCTCCCTTCCTCCCTCTCTCACTCCCTCTCTGTGTCCCAGCAATTCTGTAGGCCCCTCCCGCCCCTCCCCTCCTCTCTCCCCTCACCCCCAGCCGTGGTTCCCATGGCAACAGGCAAGGGTGGCCTCTATCCTGTAAAGGTCTTCAGGGAAAGCAGCGGACAGCAGTGGACAACAAAATTAACCGGCATGGGGAGGGCTCAAACCTGCGGGTCGTCCATCCACCGGAGGGCCTGGCATGTTCTTTTCTGGACTTAAAAAGCACCACTGGGTGTTTGTAGAACGTCGCTTCATCGGCCTCACTGCCTTAGACACCCACGAGCACCGTGATGCAGGCATTATCTGCTACAAATACTCATCTGTAGACTATGGATTTCACGCCAACAGTAATGGCAGATCCGTTCTAGGATTCGGGGATAGAACGGTGCTTTTCAGCTGGGGCCAATTTTGCCTCCCAAGGAGGGATCCTGGAATATTCTGGTTGCCACAAGCAAAAGGGGCAGGTGCTATCAGCATCTAGTGCATAGAGACGTTGTACAATGTGCAGGACGCCAGCCCCCAACAACAAGGAGCGACCCAGCCCCTAGCGCCCGTAGTGCCCAGGTCGAGAACCCCTCCGATGCAGTGATGCAGAAGAAACTGTCCTGAAAATTCTCGTGGTGCTTACTTTCTGAGGAAGGAGACAGAGCACAAACTGAATACGATTTGTGTGCTCTGATAAGGAAAGAGGGGGTTAGTGGATGAGAGGGTGACTGGCGTCAAAGTGATGGAGTGGTCAAGGCAGCCTTTCTCGGGTTGTGATAAATGAAGAGAGAGAGGAATAAAGCCAAGGAGCAAGTCATGGGAAAAGAATATTCCAGGGAGATGGTAGAGTACATGCAAAGGCCCTGGGGTAGAAACACATTGAGCACACTCAGGGGAGGGCAATGAGACCACAGTGGTTGAAGCGTACTATTAGGCAGGGTGAGGAAGAGGAGGGGGCGGGGGTGGATCAGGAAGGGCCTTGTCAGTGTAAGAATGGTGGAATTTGCAGGTCAGCTTTTAGAAATTTTAACATTGTTAGCGTCATCAGTAGTAATTAAACATTTCCTGTATGTTGGGCTTTCTCTGGGACTCTGGAGATCACCAGGGCATGGAGCAGGCGTGATTACTGCCTTCTTGGGGCTCCAAGGCCGCTGGGAGAAAGAGACCAAACAGTCACACAAAAGTAAACTGCAAAAAGAACAAATATGTGTTCAGTGACTTCTCTGGCTGTGTGGCCGCTGGGCCGGGGACGGGGCCCACAAATGACGGAGGGCAGGGGCCTCCATTAGTGAGGTAGCCAAGACACAGGAAGAAATGCATGTCTTAGATGGTGGGGCAAGTCACTGAGATGAAGAGTCCTGGAGTTTTTAGAACCGAGCAGTTTCAGACCTGGCTGGGGCCCCGATGGCGCATCACCACCATCATCATCACGGTCACTCTCGTTATTAGATGGTAACTGATGTGCATTACGCCCACTGTGTGCCGGGGACGAGCCTGGTGTCGCACGCCCAGGACACAGCGGCAGGTGAGCGCCGGGACCATCCCACTTCACCAGCAAGCTCCGGAGTGCAGAGGAGAGAAGGGTGGTCCTGTCCAGTTCCGACTGCAGAGTCAGGCCGCCCTGGATGGAGCCCATCGCATCGCGGCCCCTACACCCTCCAAGCCACCTCCTCACTTGAAGGAAAGAGGACCTGCCTCTCAGGGTTCGCGTGAGCCTTACATGAGCAAAGGCACAACCGCCGCTCAGCAGACGCGATCAGTAACAGCGCACAGCACTCGGTCCTCAAGGTAAACAGTTGCTGCACTATTTAAAACATTTGAATAAAGATATTTTTTAAAACATTTTAATGTAATATTTTATTTTATTTTTTTTTTAAATAAATTTTTATTTATTTATTTGACAGAGAGAGAAATCACAAGTAGGCAGAAGTAGGCAAAGAGGCAGGCAGAGAGAGAGGGAGAAGCAGGCTCCCCGCTGAGCAAAGAGCCCCATGTGGGGTTCGATCCCAGGACCCTGGGATCTGGCCTGAGCCGAAGGCCGAGGCTCAACCCGCTGAGCCACCCAGGCGCCCTTAATGTAATATTTTAAAATCATTAATGAAAACCCCTCATGATGAACCAGTTATTAACATTTTATCTATTTATTAAAGGGGGTTTAGTTCATTTATTTAGTTTTTTTTTTAAGTAATCTCTGAACCCAACATGGGCTTGAACTCATGACCCCAAGGTCAAGAGTCACACGCTCTATCGACTTAGCCAGCCTGGTGCCCCGCCTTTATTTTTAATATAGTTTTAAAATTTCCTCACAGTATCTATCACTTCTTTTTTTCCTCCCAAAGATTTTGTTTGAGAGAGAGAACATGAGCAGAGAGGAGAGGGAGGGAGAAGCAGGCTCTCAGCTCAGGGACGTGGTGCCCGAACCTAGGACTCTGGGATCGTGATCTGAGCCAAAGGCAGAGGCTTAACCCACTCAGCCACCTAGGCGCCCCTTAAATGTATTTTTAAGGGGCAATTCTTTTCCAGAAATATATTTTGAATATATTGTTGATGAATTTGCTTCCATTAAGTCCGGGAAAGTAAAATTATACTACTCCTGAGGTTTTTTTTTTTTCTTTCGTATAACTAAGCTATTTAAACATAAGATAATGTTATAAGGTTTAATATATTTACTTTCAGTTTTCCAATTTTTTTTAAATTTATTTATTTGTCAGAGAGAGCGAGCGAGAGAGCACAGGCAGACAGAGTGGCAGGCAGAGGCAGAGGGAGAAGCAGGCTCCCCGCCGAGCAAGGAACCCGATGTGGGACTCGATCCCAGGACGCTGGGATCATGACCTGAGCCGAAGGCAGCCGCTTAACCAACTGAGCCACCCAGGCGACCCAGTTTTCCAATATTTTTTCAGTGAGTTTCATGTTCTGGGGAAAAAAATCAATCATTAAAAATTTACATAAAAACACATATATTAGGGACACTTCGGTGGGTCAGTCGGTTAAACGTCTGCCTTGTGCTCCGCTCATGATCTCAGGGTACTGGGATCAAGCCCCACATGGGGCTTCCTGCTCACCGGGAAGCCTGCTTCTTCCTCTGCCTGTGGTTCCCCCTGCTTGTGCTCTCTCCTTCTGGCAGATAAATAAATAAAATATTTAAAAATAAGTAAGTCCCGCATATATAGGAACTCACATTTTTTCCTTAGCCCCAAGCTTTACCATGGCTCAGCACAAATGGGACTTTATTTAAATTTTTGACATTCCGTCCTTCCATTGTGCCTTTTTATTTTTGGCATTCATTTTGATTTTTAGCTTAAGATGCCAGTTTCACGTTCATGCAGATGTCACGGAAGCAGGAATTCAAATCTAAGAGCAGGGCTGGAGACGGTTTTTGCCAAAGTGGCTCTGGGTGAGGGCAGCTCCCAGGGAGTAGAAGGGATGTGGAAGCCGACGACCAAAGTGGGCCCTAGTGACTCATCGTCCTGGTCCTCGAGCCTCGGTGCGGTCCCCTCCCGCAGAGGAGACAGCTAGCTGACCTGTGTGCCCCGTAGGACGTCCCAGAACCGTCCACGTGGGGTTTCCAAGGCGGGCGTGTAAGGGCGTGGCGGCTTCCCACGTGCTCTCTCCCCCTCGCTTGCTCTGGGGAAGCCACGTCCTGTGGCAGGAGGCGGTCTGGAAGCCGCTCTAGGCCAGGAACTGGGGCTTCCTGCCCCCCAGGCAGCACGACCTGCCAGGCCTGTGAGGAAGCCGCCTTGACCGCGGGCCACCCGGCCCCAGCCACGCCTCCGGCTGACCGCAGCCCTGGTCAGTGTCGCGCTGGCGCCCCGGGAGGGATCCTGAGCCTGAGCCGCCCCCGCTTCCCAGAATCGCAGGCCTGTCGCTCGTGGTCCTGGGTGTCGGGGTAGCTTGTTAGCCACTGTCGGTGGCCAGCGCAGACCCGAAAGTGGACCTGGACCCAGTCCCGGCCTCCGCTGCGTGGAGGAGCACGTGGGGAAGGAAGATAGACCGGAGCGAGCGTAGTGTCCCTGTGACACGGCCAAGGCCTGTGAGCGGAGGGACGAGGACGGAGCCTTCGGACTTAGGAATGTGGAGACCACGGCCCCCTTCTCGGAGGGGCTGCGGGGAGCGGGGCGGGAGGCGGTGCCCACCAGGGCCGGGGGTCTCCACAGCAGCGCCCACGCTCAGGCCGGCCTCAGGCGCAGAGTCACGTTCCGCGGACGTGCCCCCAGTCCCGGAGGGGACCTGGTCGGGGAGGCCGCCTGACAGGAGCTGCGCGGACTGTGGCCGCTGTGTCCCGTGAGGCTCCGTCTGGAGCGCAGGACTTGGCTGTTCCGAGGTTCGGGGCAGGAAGGAAGGAGAGGGCCGAGAGGCGGGGGCCGAGGGCCGAGAGGCGGGGGCCGGGCGCCCCGCACCCCGCCTCTCACGCAGCAGAAAGAGCGGCTTCCTTCTGTGTCTCCGCTCCCGGATGCCCCTTCGCGCGCGCGGCCCCTGCCAGGAACCGCCGTGCTGCCCGCGCGCCGGAGAGGGCCTTGAGGGCCCAAGTGAACAGACTCTGGAAGTGCGAGTCGGAAACAGACCCTCGCAGGGAGGCCGTGTGTACGCTCGGAAACGAGAGAGCTCACAGTGTCTCCTTCTCCACGAGACGAGCGCGGCAGCGAAGAGCTGAAAGGGAGGAGGGAGGTTCAAGGACGTGTTTGTTCTGGAAGATTCGGTCCCACATGGGACGTGAGGGCTGGGGGTCGCGAGGGGCTGACTTCCTCGCCGGTGGGCGTGTCGGAGGCGGGGCTGTCCGAGGGCGCATCCCGGGCGCGCGGCGGCCGATCGCGGAGGGCAACGGCGCGCACGCGCACGCACACGCGCACACGTTCACAGTTCCTGGCGCTGCGCTTACTTAGGGCCGCGCGGCGCCAGGGTTGAGCTGCGGGCTCGAGCGAACCTCTCCCAGCCCTGCCTGCAGGGCACCTCCCAGGCCGGAATTCAGAATTTGGTGTTCACGCTGTCAGCCGTGGGAAGTCCTCAGGGGACGGTCCTAGCCAAAGCACACACCGTCCTGGGACCACCCAAAAAGCAGTGGCAACATTGAGAGCCCAGCGACGAGGTGGTACCCGGGACCTCAGGGACCCAAGTCAGCGTCCGGGGTGTTCGTGAGCCCATCTCGTCAGGACTCCGTGACGGGAGCGTGGGGAGTGTGGAGGGAACGCTGAGGTGGAGGCTGTGGTCCTGTGCACGAGTGGGTCCCGAGACGGGTGTCCTGCTCCGCCGCTGGAGCGCGCGCGCCTGACGCGGCCGTGCGCACCGGGCTGCGCCCTGACCTTTACAAATAGGGGTTGTCTGGTCTTCGCTGTCCCCCGCGGGCGCAGAATTCGTGTCATGCCCACTTTACACATGAGGAAACTCACGTACGGACAAGTAGCACTTCACGGAAGCGGAGACTGGTCTGCTCTTGTGCCTCGTTTGCCTTCCAGCACCCCGAGGTTGTAGACGCTCGGTAAACGGCGTTGAAGGAGTGAGCGGACGAATGACTAATTGAACCAGTGAACCCTGGGGGCCCCTGGCTGGCTCAGTTGGTGCAGCGCACAACGCTTGATCTCGAGTCGTGAGTTCAAGCCCCACACCGGGGGTGGGGCTGACTTAGAAACAAACAAGCAAACTTAAAAAATAAACGTGTGAAGACCGGGTGGTAGGAGGTGGTGGCTTTTGTTTTTAAGATTTTATTTCTTTATTTGACAGAGAGAGACAGAGATCACAAGTAGGCAGAGAGTAGTGGGGGGGAGCAGGCTCCCCATGGAGCAGGGAGCCCGATGCGGGACTCAATCCCAGGACCCTGAGATCATGACCCGAGCCGAAGGCAGAGACTTAACCATGGAGCCCCTCAGGCGCCCAGGAGGTTGTGTTTATGGCACCGGAGCCAGCAACCGCCACTCAGCTAAGCACCTGCAATGACAGAGTCAGCGGGAGCTTGCGGCGGGTCTGCAGAGGCTCCCGCCACAGGAAGCAGGTAGCAGGCGAGCAGGACACCCCACTGCTGGCGGGAAAGTGCTGTGGGGCAGGCAGCCATGGGGAGAACCACGTGGCAGGGCCGTGAGACCCAGCAATTCCGCTCCTGGGTCTGCACCCCACAGAGCTGGAGACGCCTGCGCACCCCTGTTCACAGCAGCCAAAACGTGGAAGCAGCCTCATGTCCACAGAGGCGTGAAGGGATGAGCAAACATGGCACAGCCACGCGCGGGACCATGATTCAGCCTTGAGAGAGAGGGAGGTCACTCGCCACAGCCTAGGGCTGTGCAGTTTGGAGCCACAGGGGCAGGGTGGTGGTTGTGAGGGCAGGGGCGGAGGGGGGCTGTGGGATGATGGGGGCGGCTTTGGTTTGAGGATGGTGCACGACAGTGTGAACACACTCAGTCCCGCAGAACCGCGTACCTAAAAAATGGTGGAAAGGGTGAATTTTATCACGCGTATGCTTTGCCTCCATAAAACATTTTTTTAAATGCGCATCAACTGTTGATGAGATGCCTGCTCCTTTAAGGGTCTCCTCCCCTCCGAGGCGCCCAGACTGGTGGGGTGTCAGCAGCTCCCTTCCCCAGGAGCCTTCACCATCCTCTGCATAAGGAGCCTGTTGCCATGGAAACCGCAGCACAGGGAGGGAGGGGCTGCGAAGGAGGAGCGGAGGGAGCCTGGGAGCCTGGAATTTTCCAGGCTCTGAAATGGCAATAAATGAATCAATAAAAACATGGGTCTTTGTCCCCAGTAAGACCGCTGCTCCTACTTCCTCACTAGGGATGGACACGGTGCCCGCCCAGGAGCCAGATCCTGTCCAGGCAGGTGTCCCCTGTGGGTCCCCCTGAGCTTGCCATTGGTGAATGGAACATGCCAAGTAGAGTCTCATTTTCAGGGAGACTCTCTCCACTTGCTTTTCCCGAAGTAAAAGTCTTTGGAAAAGATAAAACATCCTGATGGCCCTCCTCTTTCTCATGTTGACTTCTGAAGCTTTTGTGCTTCTAGAACTCGGGTGAGGCCCAGGTCTTGGCTACGGTTTCAGTTAGTCTACTGGACAGGGAGCCTAACTGGGGGCCAGGAGCGCGCCTCCCTGCAGAGGAGCCGTCCACCCGCCCCATCAGCAGACGGGCCTGCGCGTTGTCTGGGCTTGCTGGCCTCGCAGGCGGGACTGTGTCCCCTCCTGGGTCTCGAGGTCCTTTTCCAACACTGTGCACGTGTTGGTGAAATTCAGTTCCCTGAGGCCGAAGGCTGAGGTCCCCACTTGCCCACAAGCGTCCTGTCACAGATGTGGCGGCTTCCTCCTTCGCGTGCAGGTAACTGCCTTTGTGGAGATCCTCTGAGGCTCAGGATGAAGCTGCCTTTTCGTCCGCATTCCGCTGCACATTCGCATTGACAGGTGGGGCACCTCCCAAACGAAATGCAGGCAGTTCTCCTGGGCCCCCAAGGTACCCGTATGGGCTGAACGGCATCCCCCCAAAACTCACGTTGAAGCCCTAGCCCCCCGGTGTGCTGGTATCAGGATGTGGGCTTTGGGGGGTGATTAGGCTTAATCACCTTAATTAGGGATTAGTGGTGTTCGGAAGAAGAGGGGGAGACCCCAGAGCATTCTCTCCCCATCGAGTGAGGACACAGCCGGAAGGCAATTGCGGCCAAGCCAGGAAGAGGGTCCTCACTTGGACTTCCCACCTCCCCTGCTCTCTAGCTTCAAGTCTGCTCAGACATACTGCAGGGGGGCCCTCCCTCCTCCTCTCCGCTCCCCCCAGGCCCTTCCCTATCCCACCCCACACCCTTGCTCTATTCCTGACGTTTCTCACCCCTGACTCTCTTCCCGGGTCTCCCACCAGATGCAGCTCTGGGAGGGCGTGGCCTCTGTCCCACCCCACGCTGACTCCCGCGTGTAGCACAGCCAGTACTGGATACCCCCCAAATCCATGTCGAGGGAGTAAAGGAGTTTTTTGGAGTAAATGAATGAATGATTCTTCTGACTGCTGAAGGCCTAAGAAAGTCCAGTCGGTACCCGTTGTTGCTTCCCTTTCTAGTCCAGATGCCTCGGACAGGGCCCAGCACACAGCTGGACTTGGTATTTGTTGACTGACTCAGTGAGCAAATGATGAGGACAGGCAACTACTCGTGCATCCCTGGGGCTTGGGGCAGAGGAGTGGTTCCTCAGTAAGGTCTGCAGAGCCTGTGGGGCGCTCCTGCCTCCCCCCATCACTCCCCAGCACCCCGGTACATGGCGATGGGCAGCCTCCCCAGTTTATGGTAATTCTCCCATCCCCGGGGAGCAAGTCGGAGGCCGCCAGCCTCTTCTCCTTCAGCGTGACTGGCCAAGGCTGTTGCCATGAAAATGGCTGCAGTGGGAGGAGGGGACAGAGAACCTGGAATGTTCTAGAATGTGGCTAAAGATTGTGTGTGATGTAGTCATTGTGGCCCAACCTACAGCAGGAACTTAATAAATGTTTTGAGTGAAGGAATACCTGGGCCTCAAGGAGTCACCCTGTGTTGGGGGAGGGGTGTCACATGCCTCGTTTCCACTTGTACTTGCAATTTTCTTCTCAGTTTGGGGACAGAAACCTATATGGTTGGCATTTGAAGTCGTCCATCCACTTACCCGCCCGCCCGCCTGCGCACTGACCTGCCAGTCCACCTGCATTAATTACGCTTTTTACCTTTCCGGGTCTTAGGATGTTTTGGTATCTCTAGGGGGTGGGTTGGCGGTGGGACTCACAGGAGAGACTGCCTTCCCGAGCCACCTGGTTCCCAAGGAGAAGAGCAGCCGCTGTATGCAGACTGACTGGTCCCACTCACCTCCTTCCCCCAACTCACCGAGCCCCAAATCCTCTGAAGTCATCCTGGGGCAGGTACGATGCATGGGAGCCCACCCCTTCCCTCCCTAGAGACAAAGGGCTCATCTCAGTCCCGCCTCTGAGCGCTCAGAGGATGCTGCTTCTACCTGAGGCCTTTTTGTTGTTGTTGTTGACACTTGGGATTTCTTTAGGGGTCCACAGAGACCCAAAGAGTCAAATTCTGACCCTGCCCCAGAATGCATCTTTTAAAAAAATCAACTTATTGGTGCGTTACTTACATACACCTAATGGGTTTTGACAAGCGTATGCACCTGGGTAATCAACACCACAGTCAAGCTGTAGAACATTCCAAGGATGCATTTTAATAAAAAATAAGGTCTGTGAAGCATGGCGGACCCACCCCACAACTGTCACCACCAGGGAGCTCGAGTGTCCCTCTCCTCCTGCTCGCATAGTCTAGCCCCAGGTGGACCACAGTGAACATCTGTAGGATAAAGTTTCGAATGGAAGCATCTCCAAGCAGGCTCTTGTAGTAAACAAAACAAACAAAAAACACACGGCAGGGGAGGAAAGATAATTTTCTCACTACCCTTCTGAGTTCTTGGCTGAGATCCCTGTAATGAAGGACAGATTAATGAGCGCAAAACACAAGTTATTAATGTGTACACCTCTCGTGTATGTGGGAGATTTCCAGGCAAATAGTAACTCCCAGGGGTGGTGTAGGATGCGGGCTTGCATACCGTCCTGATAGGGAGAGGGACAGGGATGTGGGCCTTTTTTGGGAAAAGTAAGTGATTTTTAGGAAAGGTGTGATGGCTTGTGTCGGTCTGTCTGGGGACGGTATCTGCTTCTGGTCACCCCTCCTGTGACAAGAGCCAGTCTTCCCCAGGGGGTTAAACTCCCCAGAGGGACTGACGATGTTGAGCTCCCGTCATGACTCGGGGACTGTAGGTCGATGAGGGGCTCAGAGGAAGCCCCTCCCTGCATTTGTTCTTTTCCAAGGGCCTGCAGCTCCAAATAACCCCCATCCCAAAGTGGAGTATTTAGGGGGCACTGCGTTCTGATATCAGCCTACATCGTACCTCTGTCTTCCTCATCATGCTGCTCCCAGGGTCTGGCATACCAGAGCAGGCTCTCAATGCATGTTTGTTGAGTGAATAAGTAAAAGAAGGGAGGAGACTATGGTGAGGACAGTGAATGTTTATGGCACGGGCACTTCTGGTGTGAAGACATGGGCCTTTCTTGACCCGGTGAGCTCAGAGCCAACTCTGTGCCCTTGCACAAAGACGCTGTAGAAGGACAAGCACAGAGGATGTGCGGGAACCTCTGATGAGGGTCCCCCGGCTCCCCACCCCTCACCCAGGCTGGCTGTACACGGGAGCTCCAGCCTGTCCCTCCTTGGAGCCCTTTGGTTCCTTAGCAACCCAGACAAACTCAGCCTGTTACCATGGAAACTGCTGCTGGGCTGAGGAGGGGTCAGTAGCTGAAAATCAGCAGAGAGAACCTCAGAGGATGAAATATACTGGAAGCTTGTATTAAACGGAGTGTATGTTTAAAATCCCAGCCTGGAATTCGCTCGTTTCTCATTCATTACTTGTGAATAACTAAAAATATGGGTCCTTCCCCTGTGCACAGCTGATGGGAATACAAAATGGTGCAGCTGCTGTGGAGAATCGGTCTGGTGTTTCCTCAAAGCAGCGAAGCATGAAATTATTGTAGAATCTAGCAATTTCGGTTCTAGGTACATTGCCCCGAGAATGGAAAGCAGAGTCTCGAAGACACCCCTGCACCCCAGTGTTCATGCAGCATTATTCACCAGGTGAAAGCTGCCCAGTCCATGGACAGATGATGGAGCAGAAAAACGGGGTGTGTGCAAACAGCAGGATATCATATCAGCCTCAAAAATGAGGGACATTTGGGCGCATCCCACAGCGGGGATGAACCTGAGGACGTGATGTGTGAAATAAAAGCCCAGAAAGCCGAGCCCACGTTGAGTCCCCATTGCCGAGGTGCTCGGAGTGGTCAGAGTCCGAGAGACGGCCAGCAGGATGGCGGGCGCCCTGGGCTGGGGAGCGGCAGCGGGATGCCACTTTGGTTCTGCCCGCTGGAGAGAGTTCAGCGACGAGGGTCGTGCTGGTTGCCTTTGCGCTGCACTGAACGCCGGACGTGGCCAGGACGACAAATGTTATGTGTGTGCATTTCACCCCAGTTGAAAAAATAAATACGGAAAACTGCAGGTTCTTGGGCAGGTGTTTCCATCTCTCTGAAACGAGGCTGGTTGAACTCCTTTTGTGTAAAATCAGAACGTTAATCAGTCCTGCCTCGGAAGACAACAGTAACAGCATGGAACACATGGGCTAGCATCTTTTCAACTAGAATTTGACCAAAAGTGGTTGGTGGACTGGCCAGTGGGCTTCCTTTGGAGAATTCTCCCTAAAGGTGAAGCTTCCACTCATCACAGACTGTTTAACTTTCCATACCGGGGATCCCTTCCCCCTGTAGCTTTCTTTAGCCATGGCGTCCCACCGTGTTAGCATGCTGTCTTCCACACTGGAGTGGGGCCAGCTGTCCGTGTACATGCCCTGTCTACACGGGCTTCCGGTTTGGCACTAGAACATGGGTGCGAGAAGCGCCCTATCAGGTGAAATCCTGGGCGGCAGAAGCCACGTGGCTTCCGTTCCAACCCCAGTGCCGCCGCTGGCTAGCAGCAGAATGTTCCAGAGATTGTCCAACCGCTCTGCCTCATGTCTAAATTTGGGCTAATAATATCATCCACCTTGTCCCCGGGCACCCAGCACAAGCCGACACCACAAGCCGAGCAAACACACTAAATACGAACATGATACTCTGGAAAGGCGTCTGGTTTTGGACGATCTGATTAATTTCAGGGTCCTCAAATAACTGTGAGCTCCGCGAAGGCAGGGAGCACGTCTGACTTGATGTTCTGTGTAAACCCAGCTCCTGGCCCTGGATCTGACCCACGGGAGAAACTCAGCAACACTAGGATCAATATTAATAATTTGTTAGCAAAGCCCCATGTTTTAAGAAGCATTGCATGATGTGGTTACCTTGGACTCCTTTGCACACACCTGGCATATTTCTGCCACAGGACCTTTGGACCTGCTACTCCCTCTGCCTGGATTTCTCTTCCCCCAGAGGGTCTCATGTTTACCGATAAGCCTCCTGCTCACAGTACCACGGCCTTAGCACGCGTTGGAGACAGTCCTTGCCTTCCATATTAATGCCTTCCCGTTCTCAGGCCTGGTGAACGTGTGAGGCTGTGTTAACCCTGCTGTCCCTCATCTCTCTCTCCCTTGCACCAGGGTAGGGAGGCTCATCGTATACTCAACATCTTTCTTAAGGCAAGGGCCAAACTTTTAGAAACCACGAATGTGTCTCCCACTGGAACAAAGCACAGAGTTGCTCAACATTAATTCTCTGCCCTAGACAGGAGCTTGGCGCAGGGAAAGGCCCCAGTCCATATCTACCAGACAGACAGCCTGACGGATCCTGAGGACAGACAATCCTGTTAGAACTGGAGGCTGCAGGAGACGCGTGATTTCTACCTGACTCTCAGAGCCCCCCACATGTGTGTCTTTGTTCTTGTGCAGACCCCGTTCAGAGGCGCCCAAAGACGTGCCTGGACCACTGCGGGGGTGCTGAGCTGAGCCCCTTTGGAGTCGCTGTGCCCACCCCTCCCGTTCCCACCGCCCTGTCTCGGTGAGATTAGCCAACCCGAGGCCTGCTCTGTCTCCAGATTGCTCATGGCCCTTAGCAACAGAGGGAGGCTCAGGCTGTCGCCATGGAAACTGCAGCTGAGTGGAGAAGGGAGGGTGGGGAAGGGGCCCAGAGAGCCCCTGAAACAGGAATGTTCCAGTCTGGAAGCCTGAGCTGACGCACAGTAGGCCTTCCTTAAATAGTTACTCACTCGTTGAATGGAAGAGGCTCAAGGCAGGCTCGCCCCACTGCTCATTTTATCTCCAGTGGAAAAAGAAACCCCTTTGCTGGGCAGATTCTCTCCAGTGCACTTTTTTCAACGGTAGTGAAATGCACAACCCTAACCGCTGAGGGTTCACATTTACAGAGCGCTGACCCGGAGCTAGGAGCTTTCTAGGGACGGCACGCTTGTGCCCCCCGCCCAGTGTGATGGTATTCCAGGGGCGAGAACTTTGGGGGTGATTAGGTCACGAGGGTGCAGCCCTCTCGGTGGGATTGTGCCCTCCTGAGAAGAGACAGGAGAGATGATCTCTCTCCCCGCCCCGAGAGGACACAGGCAGAGGGGAGCAAACTAAAGTCCTCACCAGAACCAGCCTGTGGTACTTGACCTGGGACCTTCCCGCGCCCAGCACTGCGCGGGATGCATTCCTGCTGGGGCAGCCCCCCAGCCTGGGGAAGCTCGGGAGGGCAGGACAGCAGCTGGGGCTGCTTCCCGCAACCTCCACCCCACAGCCCAGCCTGTCGGCTGTTGCCCTGTCGCTGAGGAGGAGAATGGTTACCATGGACACAGCGCGCGGTTGGGGTCCCGGAGACCCATCCATTTGCAAACCGTAGTGTTTAAATGCTAGCCATCTGTCTGGCAAATTATTTCCTGGAATGGCATCTTGCATCGGAGTGTCCCTGGCTTGTGTTTCGTCTTCTGTGAGGCTCCCCCCATCAACCGTTCAAAGCAAGTCTTTTGGGGGGGCTCTCTATTTCTGCCTCTTTTACCACAAAGAAACCTAATCTAAAATGCCCTGGCTTTTGCCCCCCCCCTCCCCCCGCAGTAAGGGATCTGTTTGCATGAATTGAAACTATCTCGCTAATTTGTTGTTTTTCTCTTGGTGAGACTGTGGATTTTAAGGGGCAAATTATTTCAGGCACCATTATAAAACAAAAATGCAATCTCCTAAATTACAGCAAAAACGCCAAAATCTGAAAAATGTCTCAAATTAATGAGATTCCTTTTTTTTTTTTTTTTTGCGCACACTTTTTACTCTGTTCTTGTCTAGGATTTCACTCTGATCTCCGCTGTCACTGTGTGATTTTGGGGCACTTTACGTTCGTTTTTGCCTGCCAGCCTCTCAGAGCTCGCCCCAGTGTCTGACGCACAGCAGGAAGTCAGCAGCGCCGATGAACGAAGGAATGAATTTTGCTTTTGAAAAACTAGAGTCTTAACGTTTTACATTTTTTGGCTTTCCGTCTCTGTCTCTCTTTTTCTAAAACCCGAATTGTAACCTAAACACATTGCAGATCATTAGCTAGCCTGTACATTGATGAACATAAGATGAACACGGAGTTGGTGCGGAACTTTAAAAAATCAAAAAATGTACACAGGGATTTTGTCAAAGAGCCGGTGCCTAAAATCACAGTGATGTCCTTTCATTTATTCTAAAACATCTTTTTTGGGGGGGAGGGAATTTTAACATCTTTGCCATAATTGAGTAGATGGTAGCTTTCTTTTGCCAAGTGCCTAAAATAATTCACAACTTAAAAATCCGTGGCCGCAAACAAACAAAATTACCAGGGAGTTCGCTTTTGCGGCCCCTGCTGCAAGCACAGAAACTTGTTTTCAGTGTGTAGGAATGCACAGTTTAAGGATGAGAGCTCTACTCTAGGATGTAAATATATCGAGCAATTTTCTTTTACAGACTAATGACATTTAAAAAGCGTATATCATTTCTTAAAGAAAGATTGGCCTGAATGGGACCTCAATTATGATAATTAGATAATTCTAATTATCTAACAAATTAACGCATAAATATTTTCTGAAGACAGAGGGCTGTTTTTTTCAGTCACTACAACCTTTTTTTAAGTGTAAAAGAATTTCCTTACATTTAAACCCCATTAATGACAATACACTTTGCAATGAGCTCATTAAAACAAACAAAAACCCCCCACGATGTATCAGTTATAAGTCAAGTGAGAGTGACTGAGAAAGAAATCTGGAAACCTGTATTCTGTTTTTACTTCTTAAGTCTGTTACGGTGAAAACCTTATCTCATTGTGTCACAGACGTCCTGCACATTCATATTAGAAAATAACCTTATATTTGAATAAACACAAAATATGAATCGCAGCATTTCCAAAACACGGAGAGTAATGTTAGACATTACCAAAAACAGGAAATGGAGCGAGCAAAGCCAGCACACCTTTTTCAGACCCCAAGCGATCAGAACAAGAGCTTTTAGCTTCAGAATAACGAAAGACACGTGTCACTCTCCTAAAATGTCAGATAGCCGCAGAAGGCTTTCTTTTTTTTTTTTTTAATAAATGCACTGCAATGTTTCAAAGTTTACATTTTAAGGTTTGGAGTTTATTAAATCTAACAGCACATCTGGTCACCAAATTGTAGAAACTGACACCTCACAGCTGGAAACACTTAGGAAAAATTATGTTTGCTTGTTTTTAGTTGAAAGTGTTAAGATTAACAGGGATGGGTACATTAAATGAGTCTGGAGGTTGGTATGCCCCAAGATGGATCTTTATAAGCAATTCTTGACGATTCAGAGAAGATGTTCCTTTAGAAAATGAGGTCCATTATTTTTTCCTGCTTAAAAATACTGCATCCTCTTTAAATGTGCATACGTGCTTCTTCTGCAGAGAAGTAGCCTCTGCCCGAGCCCCAGTGCGGCCGTCCCCACCGTCCCCTCCTCCCACTTTGCAAAATTCCTCTGCATCCGGGTGAGGATCTCAGGCTCTCCCGGACTGGGAGACATTCAAACTAGACATGCCCCATCGCCCTCCCCTGAAATTCAGACCTACGCGCAGGAACTGCCCTGCCCACCCCCCTGAAGGGGTTTCCTGCTGCCCGAGGAAGGGGCAGAGGAAGCCTCAGGACACCCAGAGTTAGTGCAGGGCACCCCAAGCTGCAGGAAGTGGACCCTTAGCCCACACCTGCCCCTTTGGGGTGAGAGTGCCCCGTAGGGAAGGAGGGAGAAGGGAGTGGTGGAGTCTTCCCTGATTCATGAGATAAGCGGGAGTTTCTTGAACAGTGAGTCTAGAGGACCCTGCCTGTGTCTGCCGGAGCCTCACAGAGTGCTCTGGGAAGCTCTCACTTCGTTCTTTGGTTCATTCATTCATTCATTCATGCAACTGATACTCGCTGTGTTCAGGCCTGGGAATACAGTGGTGGACAAGACAGGAACAAGTCCCACTTTCACGGGGTTCAGACTCCCCTAGACGAGAAGCCGATCAGCAGAGAAACAAGTAGGGGTAACTTCTAATAGTGGTCCCCGCCATGGAGAATGGACAGCAAGTGGCTGCAATTTTGTCTGGAGAGGCTACGATAGCTAAGATGCTGGGAAGGGGGCAGGGATTTCTCCCGAGACCACTGTGAAGAAGAATCCAGCCGTGGGAGACTTCAGGCAGAGTAGAGACTGGAGGAAGCACTGAGCACAAGGTCTGCGAGGGAGGGAAGGGCTTTGCAAGTCTAAAGGGCAGTGAGAAGGGCCGGTGCATGTGGAGAGCAAAGTTTACCGGGAGAGTGTTGCAAGCGGGACTGGAGAAATCGGCTGGGACAGAGCCGCCACTCTGTGCATCTGTTAGATACGTGAGTTTAAAAAAACATGAAGATCGGGGCTCCTGGGTGGCTCAGTGGGTTAAAGCCTCCGCCTTTCGCTCAGGTCATGATCTCAGGGTCCTGGGATCGAGCCCCACATCAGGCTCTCTGCTCGGCAGGGAGCCTGCTTCCCCTTCTCTCTCTCTCTGCCTGCCTCTCTGCCTACTTGTGATCTCTGTCTGTCAAATGAATAAATATAATCTTAAAAAACAAAACAAAACATGAAGATCTTTCCCGTAAGGCAGATACAAGGGCTATAATAATTTTCTAGGATTGCCATAACAAATCACCGCAGATGGGAGGCTTAAACAATAGGAAATTTCTTCTCTCCCCGTCCTGGAGGCTGGAGGTCCCAGATCAGGTGTTGCCGGGGCTGGCTTTTCCCCAGGCCTCTGTCCTTGACTTCCAGACGTCGTCCTCCTCCCGTGTCCTCACACGGTCTTCCTTCTGCGTGGGTCTGTGTCCGCATCTCCTCTTCTTGGAAGGACACACATCAACTGGATTAGGTCCCACCCGTGTGGCCTTGTTTTAACCTCTTTGAAATTCCTCTCTCTAAAGGACTAAGAATTAGGGCTGCAACATAGGAATTCTGAGGGGACACCATTCAGCCATAACCAGGGCAGAGCTGACAGGCGTGGGAGGGTCGTGGGGTCGCTCAGACCTTGAGTGCATCCTGGCACCGCAGGCCGGGCCCCCAGCCCCATGTGTGGGATGCGTGGGTGAGTGGGGGGAGGGGGCAGTGCCCCTGCCAGGGCGGGGGTGGGGCATGATTTCTGACCCCTGACACAGAGAAGCACTGTGGTGGGCTCTGGTCCAGGGACTGCTTCTGGGTCGCCCACGGCCCCCCCGCCCTGCCTCCACCCTGGCTGGACCAGGGGCTCGGGCTGAGGCCACAGACACCTCGGCTGCATGAGGAAGGAGGGCACGGCAGAGTGAACAGAGGGAGTCTCCAAGACTGGGCCTTTCCAGAATCGGGTGCGAATCCTCCGCCGGGCACGCAGGGGACACGGAATCAATGCTGCCGAACGAGGACACGCACCTCTCCAGGTGATTCAGCCTCGAGCACCTCAGAGCCCAGACGCAGGCCCCTTGCGCAGGGGCGCGCTGGGAGCGCAGACGCAGGCAGGAAGGGGGCTTTGCTCATGTCTTCTCCGTTCGTTGACATTTACTGGCCAAACTGGGACTTGAGATCTCAGAAGGAAGCTGTTCGGACATTGCTGGGGGGGCCAGGCAGCGGGTTAGGGCCACGTGCGAGGTTCTCCCTGCAGGCAGGGGTGTGTCTGGGAGGATGGAGGGGAAGCTTCTGGAAGCTGAGCGGGGCGCGGCCGGTGTGGGTTGCTGACGCACAGCAGACAGCACCGGGCGGCCTCCTGCACAGACACAGCAGCAGCAATGATGATGACCCAGGAGGGGGCTCCGCGAGACGTTAGAGATGTTTAGGGCTGGGATGGTGGCGACGGTTTCCACACGGGCATGCTTATCCCTAAACTCATCTGCTGTGTACATGAAATACGTGGATTTTTACGTGTCAAGAGGAAGGGCAGGGAGAAGGTGACAGAAGCAGGCTGGCCTCCTTAGCACCCCTCACCGGCCACCTCCCACGTGACTGCGCCCCCTGAGCCAGTTCCTGCCTCCCACGCCCACGCCAAGTGTCCACTCTCCTGGAGGAGGGAGCCCCATGTGTGGGACGCTCAGATCACTGACGACACACTTTTTTCACGTCGTGTCAGAAAGCCGGTGGAACATGGAGTGTGCGCGTTCACTCCTGCTTACCGAGGGCCACCCAAGGCCCGAGACCCCTTCTTTCCCCTCCTGCTCCTGCAGCCCCTGCCCCCAGCTGCCAGGACCCCTGTGCAGCCGGAAGGATCGGGAACAGGGTCTGGGGCACTGAGACCCTCCCCAGGGGCTCCCCGGCTGGCCCAGAGCCGACCGTGTCTGAGCGCACTGCCCCACGTGGATGGAGGTCCGGTGTGAACAAAGACCCGAGATTCGGTGTGGTGGGGACGGCGTCTGGGACCTTCCCACGCCCCCCTGCCCTCCACAAGCTGGAGCCAGGTCCTGCCACAGCCCTGACGCTCGCTGGGAAACGTTCAAGGGTTTTTCCAGCTGGTTAAGCACATTCTTCAGGAAGCATTAAATCACATACACTTAAAATGAAATAAATTACATGAAAAACAAATGCGTCCTTTCCTAATTAGGTTACCGGGGTCCATGTCCTTGAGGCCGCTTCCAGGCATGGAATCTGTGGGTGGGGGGAGTGACACCATGTGCTGCCGGGGTCCCTCTCTTTCCTCCTCACCGGGTCTGGGCACAAAGGCCACCTCAGCACAGAATGGGGGTGTCCCGCTTACAATAAGCACCCCATTTTTCAAAGACAAGTGGCAGGCAGTTGGCCGACCCCTGCACTAGATGGTAGGCCCTATTGACCAGAATGGTCAGGCTCCTAATCTCCTTCCACGTTCTCCCTGATGCCTGCACTCCAGCCACCCTGGTGTCCTCGCTGGTCCCCAAGCAGGGCAAGCGTCCAGCCTCGGGCCTTTTCAAGGTGTAGATACCTCTGTCCAGAGTGTTCTTGACACTCCAGCCAGGTCCAAATATCACCACCTCCAAGAAGCCCTCCTTGACCACCCACTCCAAAATATTGCTCTCTCTGCCTTTTGTCCATCCTAGCCTTCACCACCACCTGAAATCTTGACTTTATGTTCAACTTAAGACCCCCCCAACCCAACTAGAGTAGAGCTCTAGGGAACCAGAGCTCTGTGGGCTGGTTCTTTGCTATTGGGCCTGCCGCAAAATATGCTCTCAGCAAGTGTTGTCTGAGGAAGTGGGTGGGTGAAGGAATCGTGAGGGCATGGAAAGCTGCCTCTCCTAGTCGTCTCTCTGCTCTGGAAGGGCAGACAAGGGCTTTCTTTCCGCTCATCATTTCATTCAACTGTCCAGTGAGGGAGGGGGAGGGGCGTTCCATCAATATTTCTGATCAATCAGTATTCTGGCAACGTGCCTCACTGGTGTGTAGAAGACACTCGGGATTTCTACACAGGACCCCGGAGGCTCCTGACGCCAGTTCTCCCCTTCTGCAGGGACGCTGCTGATGGTGACGCATTTCAATGCGCAGGAAGTTCGCACAGAGCCTCTGGTGCAGACTCTGGCCTGTTGCCGTGGAAACGCCAGCCTGAGTGGGAGGCCAGGGGCGGGGGAGGAGGCAGGGAGGGCAGCAGAGGGTGGGACCTGGCGGGCTTTGCCGTGAGATGGTGGGTTCCAGGCCGGGCGCTCTCCTGCCCGACACCCCCCCAGGCCTCTTCTCGTCGCTGTCCTCACTCTACCCCGTGCCCCCCACCCCTTGTTCGTCACTCCCTGGGCGTGATAGTACCCGCCCCGCCTGCGCCACGGTCCACTCCACCAAAACCCCCTCAAGACTTTTTATTGTGGAAGACACACTCATAAAATTCATCCTAGTCGCCACGTTCTGAAGCGCATAGGTCAGTGGTACCAGATCGAGTCATGCTCTTGGGCGGCCATCACCGCCATCCGTCCACAGAGCTGTGCATGGCGACCGACCGAGACCGTGTCCTGGGGAGGTGCCCTGTCCCCAGCCTCTCCCCCAGCCCCTGGCACCTGCCCGGCTGCCTGCTTCCTCTGTGACTCCGACTCCGCTGGGGACCTCGCAACCATCGTTTTGTCCTTCTCTGACGGCTTCACGCTGCACACTTTCGTCAAGGTCGGTTCGCTCTAACAGGTGTCAGGATGTCTTTCCTTTTAAGGCTGAGTCACGTTCCACGATGGACACACGCACCCTCGGACACACATTTTGTTTCGTCGTCCATCGGTGGACGTACGAGTCGCTTCCGCTCTTCTGCTGTTGTGACTAGTGTCACTCTGAGCACGGCTGCGCGGATATCATTTTGAGACCGGGTTTTCAGGGCTTTGGGGGTGTATACCCAGAAACTGGTGGAATTACTGGATCGTAGGATAATTCTTTCTTTAATTTTTGGACGGACAGCCGTACTGTTTTCCAGAATGGCTGTGCCCCGTAGCCCCCAGTTTTAACCACGATAAACAAGCTCACTGAGATGGGCTTCCAGGTCTGGCATTTACCGCGGGCGTACCCGTGGTGCCTTTTAGGGAAACTAAACGTGTGCCCTGTTCCCGGGGTTCCCAATGTTGAACCCATGCAAGAAGCATAAAAATGATGTGTGGTGTCTAGTTTCACGGACAGGACTCTAACACTTACTCTGTGCCGTTCCGCTCTCTGAATTCTCCTTCCTTCAAACGCTCTTGAGATACGTTCTGATATTACCCCAGGGCACATGTAAGGACATGGGGGGACACAGGAGTCAGGAAGTTGTGGAGAGTCACAAAGCTAGTGAGGGACGAATCTCAGATTCGGACGATACGGAGTCTGGACTCTTCCCCCAAGGGCCGCCTGCCGTCCGGGCCCTGAGGCAGCCTCCTGTGTGTCAGAGGATTTGTCTTGGGGAACCTTGACCTGCTGGCGGTGGGCTGGGCTTGGGGGCGGCTAGGCTTGCGCTGCTCATGCTGTGTCGTGTGAGGCGGAAACCCAGTTCACAGGTGAATGCACGTCTCTGCATCTCGTGAGGGAGATCTGGACTGGGGGTGGGACTCTGGGGGGCACTGGAGACCACGGAGCTGTACTGCTCCAAGGAGGCCATCCACGCAGATAACACTGAGTGGAGGTCTCACTGAGGCTACCCGGACAGAGTGGGCACACGACAGGTGCACTCAGACCCTCACTAACTACTCAGAGTAACAGCACGAACATTACCCAACTCCACAGGTGTTGGCATGCAAGGAGGAGGCCGTTGGCAGTCATCCTTCTTCTTTCACCACCTCTGTAAATACGCACCTATCTCCCACAGTGGTCATCTGCACGGATGAGTGGTGTAGACAGAAAAGAAGAGGCGAGTTCTTGGATTCAGAACTGACCCTTGGAGAAGCATCCAGCCAGCCAACCCTCATTCCTCTAAATACCCACCCATCCTTCACTCACCAGCCTCTGTGTTCACCCTTCCACTAACCAGCCATCCGTCTACGCGACCGCCCATTTGTGGACGCATCTAACCGCCCTCCCTCCGTCCACCCAACAGAGAACTGGAAATACGTCTCAGAAGAACAGTGGTGAACACCTCAGTGATAAACTGAGTTGTGTGTTTATTCACCACATGTAAGCTCAAAAGCCCAGCGTGTCTTGCCACCAGGGATGGTGACATCACCCCTGGGGCCTGTCTTCCTTGTTCTCTCCTCATCAGACCCACTGGCCTCCGTGTCCTTCAGCATCACAAACATGCTCCGTCTTCAGACGTGGCCAGATGCCGCCCTCTCTGCGCACGTATCCTGCAGACGGAAGATGCACGAGGACGACCTCGGCCTAGGATTCACTCCATTGATACGTTTAACTCCATGCTGACCCACGCGGGACCGCGATAAATGCTTGCGGAAGGAACGGGATTGTGCGGCTGAAGGAAGGAGTGATTCACCAGCGGTCAGAACCTGGGCCTTATTCCTCACAGCTCTGTTTTCCAGCGTCTAGAACCTCGCCCCCCACCTGGCCCTGCACCCACCCGTCTGCTCCACTGAGCTCAGCCGGCTGTGACTCAGGCTGTTGCCCTGGAAGCCAGGAGGCGAGGGGTTGGAGAAGGGGGCACAGAGAGTCCAACGAGGCCCGGATCCCGGTCCCACCTGGTGTGCAGCA